>JARFIW010001447.1:1290000-1382500 GCA_036346225.1 Platerodrilus igneus | reverse complement strand
ATCCATCATCCATCATCCATCCATCCATCCATCCATCCATCCATCCATCCATCCATCCATCCATCCATCCATCCATCCATCCATCCATCCATCCATCCATCCATCCATCCATCCATCCATCCATCCATCCATCCATCCATCCATCCATCCATCCATCCATCCATCCATCCATCCATCCATCCATCCATCCATCCATCCATCCATCCATCCATCCATCCATCCATCCATCCATCCATCCATCCATCCATCCATCCATCCATCCATCCATCCATCCATCCATCCATCCATCCATCCATCCATCCATCCATCCATCCATCCATCCATCCATCCATCCATCCATCCATCCATCCATCCATCCATCCATCCATCCATCCATCCATCCATCCATCCATCCATCCATCCATCCATCCATCCATCCATCCATCCATCCATCCATCCATCCATCCATCCATCCATCCATCCATCGATCCATCCATCTATCCATCCATCCATCCATCCATCCATCCATCCATCCATCCATCCATCCATCCATCCATCCATCCATCCATCCATCCATCCATCCATCCATCCATCCATCCATCCATCCATGACACTGACATGACACTGACATGACACTGACATGACACTGACATGACACTGACATGACACTGACATGACACTGACATGACACTGACATGACACTGACATGACACTGACATGACACTGACATGACACTGACATGACACTGACATGACACTGACATGACACTGACAGCTGACACTGACATGACCGCGACACTGACATGACACTGACATGACACTGACATGACACTGACATGACACTGACATGACACTGACATGACACTGACATGACACTGACATGACACTGACATGACACTGACATCTGACATGACACTGACATGACACTGACATGACACTGACATGACACTGACATGACACTGACATGACACTGACATGACACTGACATGACACTGACATGACACTGACATGACACTGACATGACACTGACATGACACTGACATGACACTGACATGACACTGACATGACACTGACATGACACTGACATGACACTGACATGACACTGACATGACACTGACATGACACTGACATGACACTGACATGACACTGACATGACACTGACATGACACTGACATGACACTGACATGACACTGACATTGATTAGAACGTGCGATAATAAAATTATACTGGATTGGTACCAAAAACCCATAAACTCAAATCGATACATTAATTTTCATTCTTATCAACAGTTCAGTACAAAGATAAATTTTATTGTAGAAATGAAAAACCGTATAAAGAGAATCTCACATCTCTCTTTATACGAAAAAAACATTAAATTATTTTCTGAAATTTTAAAAGAAAATGGCTACCCGTCAATTGTAATAAAAAGAATATTGTACAATAAAGCAATCTCCAATAAAAATAACAATAATATTAGAAACGTTTCGTATAAAACATTTCCATATATTGAAAACCTAACACTTAAATTGATACAAGCATTTAAAAAAGAAAACATACAAATCGCGAAACAAAACTTAATATCTATAAAAGATCTGTTGTCCAAAGTAAAAGATAAAACGTCCAGTTTAAATCAGCGCAATAGTATATATAAAATAAACTGTTTGAATTGTGATGTATGTTATATAGGTCAAACCTCTCAGAATTTAAAACAACAGATAACGCAACATAAGAGCGATATCAAAAGAAAACTACCGCCTGCTATTTCTAGCGCCAACTGCTTGGTTTCCCTTTTGGTGTCTATATTAATCGTTTACTTCCCTGATTATTGGTTGCTATGCGCTGATTCCGAGATACTGTTTGGGTTGCTGCCATACTGTTTAATTACACACCATCTTGGCTGTTCCACCTCTAGCACGGATTAATTTTGGTGAGATTAGTATAAGGCGTTATGGTAATTACATCTATACTGTGACTTATGATACCAGTAAAACGTCCGGGTACTTACGTAATTTAACTGGATGTGTACTAAATTCCTTTCCTATTTATTCTAATAAATACATACATATTTACAATAGCTTAGAACGCAACACTTGATATATCTGTTTAGTTCTAACACACATTAGTAAACCCTTCCTCGCCACGCAAACATGACGTGGATGACATTTTACTAAGTTAAATATCTTAAACTGTTTAATAGCAAGCAATTCGATTTTAAGAATAATATTTTATACCGGCACTGATAGTACAAATATTTTATGAATTATTTTAGTGTTGCAGTATACTTTGTAAGCAATGCTCCGTGAAAACATTTTCGTTAGTGCATTAGGCTACAGGCATAGTCCTTAAACGTATATATCAATAATACCTATTTGTTTTGATTTACTTGATTACCTGAAAGTTACGGAAAGCGTTTAGCGTTTTGATAAACTGTGAATATATAAGTCTGTATTATTTTTTATTACTTGGGTGAAGGTATTAAAATGTTTACTAGACAGACTAACACTCTCTCCTAATAATTTCTTTACTAATTATTACATGGTTGTCTTTATTTCAGCACCGCGATTTGTTTTGTTCGGTTTATCGTATACTACCCAACCCAATCTCCGATTGGTCTAGCATGGCAAATCCTTTCGGTAGTGGTACGGGAAACTACCGTAACATAATTGGTAACAAATCACCCGAATAACGTACCTGGACATGTTGGAACAATGGATGTACCTCAAGTTATGGAAGATTCACAGGACCTTATTTTGCAACAGGATGGAGCTCATATTAGCATCTATGTACGAGAATTTTTGAATGAATCCATTCCTCAGCGGTGGATATGTCGCAGGGGAAATGAAGATTTGGTTGTACACTTCTGACCGCCGAGATCTCCTGATCTCACCCCATATGACTACTTCTTATGGGGTTAAGTTAAGGATGCTGTTTACCTCCCGCCTCTATCAACAACTCGGAACGATCTGCGGAACCGTATCACTGCTGCCGTGCACCCAGTAACAGCAGATACGCTTTCTCGTGTGTGGAATGAGATTACCTACCTCGTAGATGTTTGGCGTCCAGCAAACGGTGGACACATTGAACACTTACAATGTATTAAAAAAACTTTGGAATTCCTCTTTTCATTAATATATCGATTGTTCATTTTGGAATTCTACTTTAATAAATACGAATTTTTAAAGATAGGTCCATTATTTAGAATAACCCTGTATTTAAAGGAAATAATGTTATACCTTATTAGCTGAATTACTTTTATAAAAACAAACGTTTAAAATACCACGCTTAATTTTTATTATTTGTAAAATCTACTATTCAGGGTGTGTTCAAATTTAGTTTGACCATCCAAATTTAATATTTATATCTGTACTCCTTTTGATACTAATCAAAAACTCGCTTTAATCTCATTGGAAAGTCATTAATGAAATGTGTATAGTGGATCTAACCGTTTTAAAAAATAACCCGCGACAGTTTGTTATCGAACACTTAAACCGAAGTTGATTTATGATCAGTTTCTAAAAAATTACAGCTCTGTATTTTAAATGAAGGGTATCAACTAAAATTTCCATAATCATTCTGAACTTGTCACGAACGCACTTCATTGAAAGTTACTTTATGGCAGGAGATACAAAACTGACCGCCAGAGAGCTGCGGAATTAAAAGCTATATTTGAACTTTAATATTTATAAATTTTGAACATTCGAGGTAATTAACAGCTAGGATTAAAGTTTATAACTGTAGACGCTTTAATCTTAAATTGATTTTGCGTGCATCGTCTGAAAATCGTAATCAATTATTTTAATTCTATCGCACACTCCTGGACAATATATCCTACTAGCGTTAGTAAATGCTCAAAATTTACTAGATGTGCTTTGATCAAAACTCGACTAAATTTTACTAATTACTGAACTATGCTTGCAATTCAGTAGTGATGCTATAATTACTTCAATATTTGTGTGCGTTAAAGTTGACCTAGACAACAATGAAAAATTTCAGATAGTAAAGCAAACCTTAAAAAAGTAATAGATGTTTTAGAAAAAATGTACGAATCTTGTTTTTGTATCTGACGTGTCTTGGTATTTGAATATGATTTAAATGAGGAATTTCTTGTTTGAAAAAACCCATTTAGTATGAAGATCAATTGATATCGTCCCAATTGATTTCTTCGGACCACAATTTCTGAAGTAAAATTTTGATAACTATAATGCAAGCTGCTCCGTTACGTAATTCGTGGCAGTCCCTGTTCGGGCGCCAAAGTTATGCTACGTTGGCTCGTAGCCGTGCGTAACACAAAGCAAATCAAAGAAATGATCGGGCTCAATCGGAGATTCGGGGTGTAGAAAGCAGACCAACATACAATGTACGCGGCTGTAAGGAGTTAGTGATAATACTTGCAAGAAAAAAAAATAGTTAAGCACACCTGAAATAAAGAAAAAGCATAGCAGCAATAAAAGTCTAAGTTATTCAGTACTTTGTAGAATGTAAATAAAACTGTTTAGATAAACTATATAATATAATCACGATAAAAGCATTATAAAAATTTTTATTACAAAGTGAGGTAATATTGGGGTGTAGCAGAAACGTTTCCTCACACACCAATTAAACACAAATCAGACAAAATGTTAACAAAAGACAAATAGGCAAGACACAATAGATATGAGTAACTCAGTAGGATTGACTTCTTTTTTTTCTGTCTTTTTTTTCTTAATAGCAGGCAAGTCTATGCTAAAAGGTATCAGAACGACAAAGATATGGTAAAGCAACGGATAGATATTTAAAGTAATACCAAGTAGGAAATAGTTCAACTTATAAAAGTCCTTCAGCAACGCTTCCTTGCAACGGAAGTGTGAGATTCACGATGTACTGCACTAACGAAGCACTTCACCCTTGACTGTGAGGGTGTTGATGGAATTTCTTACACTTTACACTAATCACACCTATGTATTTCACTGGCGTTAGCAGCAGACATTATCATGGTGATGGAACTATGTAGCATTGATAAATTTTTGTTAACTCTATTTCCTGAGACAATAATTTCGAAATCTTTTGTAACACAAATCGAAAAAATGGTAATAAAATTTAGAATCACGCTTTCAAGGCACGATGTAATGCTTTAAACTAACAGTAACGCGAGGTGTTTTATTTGCTACCTATGGTAACAAAGAAAAATCTAATGCTACCTATGGTAACAAAGAAAAATCTAATGCTTTTGGATAACGAAAATTTGCGCAAACAACGATCTATTTTAGATTCGTTGGGGTTAGAAAATTCAGAAACTCCAGTATCAACTGTCTTTACAAGTGAATGAGATACCTGTTTATCAGAAGCAACCTTTTTCCTACTAAACCTGCTACAACTGTATCATCATTTGTTTTTGAAGCACTCAAGCTTAAAACTGTATTTGGATAATCCAAAGTATGCACTACTCTGATAACAAAAGGACCACGAAAACTAGATCGCACACACAGTTCAAATATAAAAAGACAAATCAACTAAAAAAAACACATTTAGTAAAGCAACGCGTATCACTAAGTCAATGTTCCGTAAAACGCACGACAAGTTCTATCACTTTTATTTACAACAGAAAAGCAACAAAAACAACAATTAGTAAAGCACGCGTAAGCAATAAACATAATAATACAGTTAATATACAACTTTTATTTCACAAGAAAAACATCTAAAATCGTGCCGTGCTGGTTCATGAACAATTCGAACATTGATCCCGCATTAATTCTCACTATTCTCAAAGCAAAAAGAAACAGCATTTTTAACGTAATTAATATATAGGGACCAAGAACAAACTACGACTGTCAATCTGTTTATTCAACTCGTTCTATTACAACTTCTTATCGTCTCTTATCTAGACTTGTATATTCACATAAGCAACAAAATTTATATCTACGGCAAGACAAGAACGATGCAATCTATAATTAATAATACGATGCACTCGTCTAAGGAGTTAATAAATATCCAATATAAAAAAATAGTAATTTGTAGAAATGTATTTATGAATTGAGGATAGCGGAAAATGTTAAATTACAAAAATGCCCGTTACAAAGCTGTCAAGAGACTTAGTGGATTATATATTTGTGAAACACCTGATAAGATCGATCTCTTAGTGCTTCGCTTTGAAGTATTCGGAAATATAATTTTGTAAGATAAAATATCTGTTGGAGAACAAGAAATATCTAACGTCTTAGAATTTTTAAAAATTCCAAGCTGCAATGCATTAGTAAGTTAATAAAAAATTTTAAATGTACGTTGTATATTCCTAAGGATTGATGCCTCGTTAAATACCTACTTGCGTAAATTAAAACCTGCATGGTGCAGAATACCTGAAACATCCATATGTTTGTATAAGTTCCTTTAATGAATCTGAACCATGCAAAAAAGTCGTCCACGTAGAATGAATTATTGATTGCATGGGAAGCTAATGAAAATGACTCTGCGTTTTCAATGGATAATTAATACAGGCACCTTATTACAAGAAATTAAACACTTGTAGTACCATATGTTACTATATTTAATTGATAAATCTGCAGCACACTTTCTGGATTCATGCGCCAAAAGAGTTGTAGTAGAACTTGTTGTTCTGGAATAATCTTTATGCATCTGTATATTTTCTCTATGTCCGAGGATACGACATAAGAAAATTATCTGAAACGTAAGAGGATTGAAAAAAAATCGTTTTAATGATAGCACATGCTATCTGAATTTGATTTAATCACACCTCATTTTGCTCGGTGGACAAGAACCGTCAAATGCGAATCTGAGTTTTGTGGTTGAACTGTCTTCCTCTAACACCCCCATGATGAAGAAAGAAATTAGTGGCAATAGAAGCTGGGCGGCTCCGTGGTATAGTTGGTATGCGTGTGATTACTACGCCCAAGGTACTGGGTTCAAATCCCGACACGGTCCGCTTGAAAAATGTTAGGCAAGCATTTTTCACAAAAATACGCCCTCGTTCAGATGAGAGGTAATATGAAGGTCCCATGTGTAAGTGTTGTCATACACGTTAAAGATCCTTACCTTGCTTGGAACAGCAAGGGTTCGGCAAAATTCAAAATTTCCAGGTAAAAAAAACTCGGTTCCTGGCTAATGTAGTACCTTTGGGTGGAGCATTCGAAAATCAAATATAGGGCATTAGAAGCTGGACTAGAATCTGTCACTTGAGACATTTGCTTCAAAACCCGATATTCATCCATGCATTTGAAGTATCTTTCACACAATTCTGCAATTGTTTGCAGTTTTGTTTGCAGTTTTAGCTATATATTTGGAATCGCCCAATAAATTTACAGACTCCTTGAATGGAATTGAGACAATAAATCTTTTATCACTATGCCTCTTGAAAGTGGAAACAAAATAATTCCCGATATCTGTTTCTCCCTTTGAAACATATTTTTTTGAAGTATCTATTTTTTGGACCTCCCAAAACGAGTAACTTGATCCTGAACGTCCATATGCTTAGTGAATTGCAACAAGAATGCTCTGAGTTACATGAAAGGCTGTGAATAGGACCTGAAATAATCCAGCCCAACTTAGTTTTTTGAAGAATTGAGAGCCCATGGCCAAGTTTGATCTACCCGACACAAAGCAATGACAAAAACAACTCAACTTCGAGTAGTATATCGATTGAAGATGGGTTATGAAAAGATAAATCAGCAAACCAAATACTTGTAGGAATGCTTAACGAAGACGTCTTAGTCTTAACATTTTGAGCGGGCATGCGCTCGCAAATGTTTGGAATGACTAAGCATGAGAGTGATGTAAAGTTGTTATGCGGCAATTTTATTTGTATATCGCATTTGTATCTAATAGAAGAAAATACTACAATTAAAATATTGAAGGTAGTTTTTTGTAGACTTAAAGAGTCGCACAGTGTTTGTGTAACGAAGCTAGATTCTGATATACTGTCGAGTAGCATTCTGCAATCGTGAGTTCTTTCCTGATTATCAAAGATCTTTATTATTGCAGCCGGTAAAAGTCTGATTTCTTGAATTTGTGTAGCTTGAAAGTGCAACAGATCGATTTTCTTTGTTTTCTACAGCGACTTCTGAATGAAGTAATGTGTTGTATCTCTGAGGACACTTTTTACATTACCCAAACTGCAGTTTTTTAGTGTATGTCCTGAATTCAAGCAGAAGTGCGCATTTTTGACATGTTCAATACGTAAGTGAATAGGTAGATTATGAAATTTAGAGTAATTGTATATTTTATGCATTTGTTTACAATATGAACAGCAGCCTTTAGTAGTCACGAACGTCCTTTGATGAACTACTTTGTAAGCTTGAACATTATCTGGTGAATATAGGTTAGATGTACCTGAACCACTAGTATTTAACTCGGTCACTTTAAGTAACTCAGCCTTATTTTTAGAAATTTGAGAAACTGTTCTAGTCTTGGCAAATTTGTGAATTTATATGCGTCTCCCTCCGAATCGCGAGCAGTACCATGAATATGAATGAGGAATCCCAATGCCTTGTCGATTGTCCAAGTGTTTCAAAAAACCGTAATTTTTTTTAATACTATCTAGCTGATTACGCAAATGAGATGACGATTGTTTAGTAATTCTTTGGAGGTTGAACAAAGCCTTTATGTGATCATGAATAAGTAATCGTTTCTTGTCATATCTACTATTGAGCAACTCCCACGGGATAATGTAATTTGAGCTGGAAATTGGTAAAGGATCTATAATATGCCTTGCTTCCCCGAAGATGGACGATTTGAGTAGAAACGCTGGATAGTATATACTTTTATATATATATTTTTATTCATTATTGAATCAAAGATATCACAGAACTCTATCCAATTTTTGTAACCAGATGAAAAGTGCGGTAACCGAATTGTTGCAAACTTTATATTTCTTGTACCTTGTGTTTGAGACAAGGGAAATGAATTTGACGGATTATTAATTGTGTTGGCAACTCCCGTAGAATCGGCATGTACATTAATTAATACCTCCGCTTGTGAAACAATTTTGAAATAATTATCTTCAAACAAGACACGCTTTTTCTCTTGTTCAGAATCTATAAGTTCTATTTGTGTCTAAATATCATCAGAAACTGAAAAACATGATTGATTTATTTTGTGCAACCGTTTTTGTAATTCAATGACACTCATTCGCTCAATATCAAAAACTTCCACCATTTCACTAAACGTTGTAAGTTGAGCTTTAAGTTTACTTCGTTTTGAAACTAATGCTGCTAATTATGTCATATTTTATAAGGTACAAATGTATGCTATATGTGAGTGAATTTAGTACAAAATATGCAAAATACCCGAAGGTACTCTTAAGGTATGAAATTTTGTAATAATGAACATATAGCCTAATGTTATAATAAATAACATGTATTTTTTATCTTCAAATACTGCTAAATACTGTAGAAGCAATATTGAAATGTAGTATTAAAATGTAAATCAATGTGCAGTGAAATGAGTATATTAATAATCGAAACAAACTCACAGGTATGTTTGTTTTTCACTTTTTGCTGATACTCCCTGTATGTTTGTTGTGGTTTGTTTAGCATTCTTCTTAATCTTCTTTGGGAATTAAACCACTCATAGTTTTTTAAATCATCTTTATTTACGTTTCGATCCATGACCTAGGATCGTTGTCAAAATAATAAAAACTTTAAGTTTAACATTTATGACATAAATTGAAGGTGACTTTGATTTATTGATGTTCGAAATATTTGGTTTGAGTACACTAAGCAGAAATTTTTAAAGTTTAAAAGAATCATTGCCTTCAATTGAATTCTTGTGTGAGCTTTTAATTTTGACCTCTGCTGTTGGTTGCTATACGGCACTCCAATACGTTAATGTGTGGATGCATGTAAAAACTCCGTAGCGTTGTAAGGTTGTTTTGACTGTATTCAACGAAAGAAAGACCAACTTCTTTTGTTAATGTAAAAACCATTTGTTTATTACACACAACTTCATTGTATAGGGAATAACTACATACGCTTTGCATTGCTTAAATAAAGACAAAAACTAATTATATATTTTTTGCATATGACTAATTGGACATTGCTATTGAATAGTTTAAAAATGACTAGTTGACATTATTATACATCCTATTTTAAATATAATAACTTTTTTTGCGGTATTAGTTCCATAGCTAACAGGTGGTAGAGAAAGTGGACATGAAAACAATTAATAATAATAAATGATTGTAAATAAGAAAAACAAACCATTACTTTAAACACTTAACTATTTTATAACGGAACATACCGCCCATCAAAATGCAAAGCATTTTTGAAAAGAAAATAATTAGCAAGGATATGACGGAAACGTAAAAAAAGCGAACAAAGGATAAAATTTAATTAATGAGAAGAAAAACATAGAAACAATTATTGCGAACAGAACAAAAAATTACGAACAAGGTAAAGGACAGAGATTAGCGACAGGGCGCTTTACCTCTCCTTGAGCGGTTTTGATGGTGACAACGCGAACGATACCATCAGTTCCCGGATGTACCGCTACGATACGTCCAAGGGGCCAGCAAAGTCGACGCCCGAACGTAAAAATTGCTTGACTTGAGTGACTCGACATGCGGGAAGATTGCCCATAGGAGGCTGTGATGCGGTAAGAGTACTCTTCCAACAAGTTACACACCGACTCTGAACACGACGAATTGACTGCTTACTAGAAACAATCTAAAATTGTTGACGGATAATGAAATCAACCATTTGCACACCCGCGTGGAAATATTTCAAATGGACAAAACTGATATACAAATCCGTAAAGCAACTTTTACTAGGTAAAAGGATGGGAAACTACTTTCCAGAGGATAAGGATGCGTGAGATCGTCGGCCACTAACCAAACTTAAAAATGAACCCATCTTCCACTTTCCATTGTGGGTAGCTCTTGGGTGACAACAAAATTTTCTTTCTCAAAGACTCATACCACAAGTCTACGCTATCAAGTTTAATCTCTACTAAATTAACTTCTGGATTTTCTAAAGGAACGCCACGACTAAGACAATCTGGGACTATATTAAATTTTCCTTTCCTATGCACCAAATCAAATGAATGTTGCCTTAATCGAACTGACCACCTGGCAAGTTTTCCAGTTGGATTCTGAAGATTACTCAACCAAAGTAACGAAAAATGATCAGTGACAACTGTGAAGCGAACTCCTTCCACCAACGGACGAAATTTCTCAATTGCAAAAATAACCGCTAAACACTCTCTTTCTGTGGTGGAATAATTGCGCTCTGTACGGCTCAGGGTTTTACTTGCGTACGAAATTACACGCTCTTCTCCTTTTATATTTTGAATCAAAACAGCCCCTAACCCAGTGTTGCTTGCGTCACACTCAACAATAAAGGGTACCGAATAGTCTGGCTGTGAAAGAAGAGGTGCAGAAACTAATGCTTGCTTGATCAGCACAAACGAAGTTTCTGCTTCCGCGCTCCAATTTACAGTTTGACCTTTTTTCTTTCTCTTAATGAGATCATTGATAGGCGAAACTAATGACGAAAAATTCTTTATAAAGCGACGGTACCAGCTGCACATTCCTATAAACCTCTTAATCTCCGTCGTGGTTTTCGGTCGAGGAAAGTTAATTATCGCCGATACCTTATCGGGATCTGTACGAAGTGAATTTGAACCTACTATATAACCCAAAAATTTAAGTGTTTTTTTAAAAAATTCACATTTACTTATATTTATAGTAAGGTTAGCTTCTTTTAGACGTTGCTTAACCTCTAACAATAACTTCAGATGTTCTTCAAAAGATGACGAACATAGTATTATGTCGTCCAAATAGCAAAACACATGAGATTCAAAACGTGGACCAAAAATCGCGTCTACTAAACGCTGTTGCGTCTGCGCAGCATTCTTCAACCCAAATGGCATGCAGGTAAATCTATATTGTCCTCGCGAAATAACACTGAAAGCAGTCTTATCTTTAGATGACTCACTAAGAGGGACTTGCCAAAACGATTTTCTCAAATCAAGTGACGAAATATAGTTCGCACCTCTCAACATATTGAGAATTCTATCTACATTCGCAAGGGGGTACGAATCATGAACAGTTAAGTCGTTCAATGTCCTACCATCAAAACAGAAACGATATTCTCCATCTGCTTTCTTAACCAACAAAACCGGAGAGGACCATGGACTAGTACACGGTTCTATAACTTTAAGTCTAAGCATGTCGTCCAACTCATCATTCAATATCTTACTCATATATGGTGACATGACATATGGTTTCTTATGGAAGGGTTTGGCATTGCCTGTGTCTATGTCCATTTCAATTAGGTTAGTACGTCCCAACCTATTGTCGCTGCTAATCTCACTGAATGAATTTATTGTCTCTTGTGCTTGCGCACATTGAGCATCCGAAAGGTCATGCAAATCAAATAAGGAATCTTTAGTGTTCAAAGGGATAGAAGACGAACCTATATACCCAATGTTGTTCTCAATGTTACTCTGAATAAACCAATTATTATTTCTAAAATCAGCAACTACACCAAATAATTTTGCAAAGTCACTACCGAATATAAAGGCATGAGGTAGGGACGGAACCACTAATGCATTAAGAATACGACAGTCATTACCTATACAAATTGGTAAATCAACCGAACCTAAAACAGACTTTATTGAACCATCAGCTGTAGTAATACCTGTTATTGCTGAACTAAAAATTTTTAAGTCTAGCTTTCTAATTATTGAAAGAGCTAAGGATCCTACCACTGAGGTAGTACATCCCGAATCTAGAAGACCGGTAATGTCCCTATCAATTAACTTCACCATAATGTAAGGTCGATTATCACACTGCTTCTCAATGAACAAAGTATTATTCTTAGGCTTCGGAGAGCCCTGACAAAAATTTTTTACAACTGTAAGCCATCTCGACCAATCGTCTTTACAAAAATATGTCTCTTGTTTACAAATCATAACTGTAGCCTTATTACGCGGAACAGGGTGCCGACCACTATGCGCCCGCCGCCTTACTAGTTTTTTGAACATTGTGGACATGACGTCGCCTTAACGCCTTTTCGACCACATCCAAAACAAAAAATCTTTTTGGTTGCTCTACACTCTCTAAACCAATGTCCACTACGGGAGCAATTCCAACAAACAAAATAATTTCTTTTATCGGGACTAAAAGAATTACAACCTGAAGACTCCAAAGAACTCTTATCCGCTACTATTACTTGAGGATTAACTAGTTTATTTTGAAACACCCTACTCTTAACAGCACAAATTTTTTCATTCAACACCGGATGTTTGGTCTCAAATGGATGCTTAGAAGGATTACAAATCTTGTTAGGCTTACTAGAAGATGCAGAAACCAAGTTTAGTTTCATCAAAGAAGCTTCTTCTAACCTTTTACACAAATTTACTAAGGTAGACACATCTTGGATGTCCGACAATGCAAGTGCTGAAATATATTCAGGGATCAAGTTTCTTCTTATCATCTTAACTTTAGTGACTTCTGATGGCTCATTAGTCAGTCTACTAAACAAAGTTTGCATATGCGCAACAAATAAAATAATCCTTTCGTCTTTGCCTTGACGACGATGTCTGATTTTTTCCCAAATGTCATCATCTGAAAAACCGGGTAGAAAATCTTCCCTTAAACGTTCTAACAAAGAGTTCCAGTCTCTCAATGAATTTTTTACTGTCCTAAACCTTACGGAATTGTGCTAAATCACTAACTCTATCTAAAAATGAATATAGTTGTTTGGGATCACCTGAGAATTTTACAGGCCATGAGCCTTTAGGTAAGGAAGGCGTTATATACGAAATCGAATGGGTAGGTGCACTAGCAACTGAAGGAGATACTACAACAGACCGATCCAAATAGGTAGACTCTGTACTTTTATTGATTTTATCATATAACTCAGCTTCAATGGTTAGTATTGTTGCTACGGTCTCATTTCTGAACTTAATTGAATCCTCAGAATTTATTGAAGGAATTTTCATGCGCTTAACTCGCCCAGAAAGGTGGTTTAACCTGGAACACGCTCTTCTAAAAATTGAGTCTGATGAATCACCTTCAAATTCGGACAAAACATTTCGAACTGACTCGACTGAAACAGAAATTTCTTTACTTTCCGTTGCAAAGTCTACTTCATAACACGAAAGATCAATCAAACAACCAGGCTTATCTATTTCTGTAGCTAACAATCTTCCTAAAATTTTCCTCTTCTCCAAGACTGGTCTCTCACTCACTACTCCTCTAATTTTCAGTTCATACTCCAATTCTTCTTTAAGTAGACAAACAATTTGGAATTTTTCCGACATGATTACACAAGCCTAATGGAATCAAACTGGTAAATCTAAATGATTTAAACCTTACAAAAATTATCAAAACAAATTCGGGCAACTAAAGGTAAAAGTCAACAAGTGTATTTGGTAAAGTAATTTTTGCCAAAACAACATCAAGAAAAAGTATATTGGGTCAAAACGGAATGAAAGTTAAAAATAAATTTGACTAAGTTAATTAATTGACTGACTGTGGTTTAACGTTACAACCAATCTTTTAAACAACTAAACCTTATTATCAAATAACGTTGAGCAAACAAATCTCGAGGCAAAACTATTTTGGAACAAACAAATTTCGAAGCAAATTAAATTTTGAACAAACAAATTTCGAAGCAAATTAAATTTTGAACAAACAAATTTCGAAGCAAATTAAATTTTGAACAAACAAATTTCGAAGCCCCAAACGTTGCCGGCGCCAGTGTTACATTTTTCCTTATTTGGTCTTAACTAGCGTTCTCTTCTTAATACCTATATCTGACTCTAGAAGTTGGGGGTCAGCAAAACAAAGTCTTCCGACGTAACTAGAGGTCTATTCCTTGGGTAGAGCTATGAGCAATGGGGAAGTCGAAATCTGTTGGGGATCATACTCAAACTAAAACAAATAGGCGCCACTAAGTCCGGATTGATTCACGTTAATGGCATGGCATATTTCTAAGGGCGGACGTGGAGACCCAAAGAAAAAAAGATCGCCTTCGCTGACAAGGACCTGTCTTAACAGAATAAGACGCAGTTCCTGTAAGAAAGAATAATAATTAAGTCAACATAGTATATTGGAACACTGTTTGTGTCCCGCAAATATACCTAAAGAAATATAAAAAAATATTTTTTATATAAGGGTGGTATCAAAATACAACTCTTAAAGATATTAAATTTCGGTGGTTAGGTTTGATCACACTTGATCAAAATAAAAAACTTTAAGCTTGGATTAATAATTTACTCGAAAGAATCTGTTTATCTTTAAATAAAATTCAATGCAACAAAATTAAAAAAAAATACTTGAATTACTTTGTAAATTTAACATAAGGTTTATCAACCCTATTCATGATCAAACACATTACAACAAAGTGTAACTTGTTACACCAATATTTTCTAACCCACTCAGATCTGTTTAGGTCAATTACATTATAGAAATTAAAATACAAATTTTTCTCTTTAAGTTCGAAGTACTAATTTCAGTTTAAAATAAAAATGTTCACAAAAATATTCTTGTTTTCAAAGTCGGTAGTGACGCAGTGTTAAGCATCTGCCATCACGGATACATGTGTCAACAACATATTTCAAACAAACAAATGATATAATTACACCTGTTATTGTAACTAACAGATTATATTCTTACAAAATCAAGTGAGTGAATTTTAAATTTAATACTGGGAATTCCAGCTTAGCAATAGTTGAAGCAAATAACAAATACGCACTTCTACACATCGAAACAAAATAGCGTGCTTCCTGAATGAAACACAAAAGAATTTCTTAAAGCTACTACGAACCAAACAAAACTGCTTTCCAAGACAGGATTAGGAAGTGCATCGCCATGCGGCATTTACTGCTTACATTCTATCAACGTAGCATCTCAGCTCGGAGCAACAAACGATCTTCTATTAATTAGATCAGCATTCCATCCTCTAAATACACATGGTAAAATGAAGTGGTTTTCTTAACGTCGATTCTCGTATTCAAAGTACTAACTGCATCGTAAATTGTAAATTAAATTCTTATCGCCTAAATTTTGTTGCGTACATTCATGCCGTTTAGATTCTCATCGCCTAAATTTTGTTGCGCTAAACAAATTTTTCAAATTAAACAAGATAATAAAGTGTATACTTTACCAACCGTTATTCTAAGAATGTGCTCACTCATTCAAACCGACCCGCAGGTCACTGGCCATCGTCCTCGTATACATCCTGCTCTTACTTCTACCTATGGCCGAGTGCTTATCACGCGCTCTCGGACGATCGGAGGGTCCAAGGGGGGAGGTTGTCACACCTCTAAGCGTCTTTGCGACTGGCTGTGGAATACACCGACATCCAAAACAAATAGACTAACGAGTCTAGATGCTGTTTCAATGTAATAATTTAATTGTTAAACGTATTACGACTTTACTTAATAAATGTGTTTTATTATTTTTGTACCTTTAATGAAGAGGTTTACCAACTCGAAAATAAAACTGTTACACTACCCCTTTCCTAAAAGAAAAAAAATTTTTTTTTCACGGAATAAACTTTAAGTATAACAAATACAAAAAAAAATTTTTTTTTTAAATATACTAGCCTCTTCTACCTTCCTAACTATCACTACAAATTTTTATGAATTTATTAAAACGAGGGAGACAAATATTTACAAATTCGAGTGAGTTGGTAACTTCGTGTACTTAACGTCCATCGGGAGACAAAATCGGGGAGTCACAATCGGTGTAAGTCAAAATTGGGAGGGGTCAAATTAGAAAGTCAAACACTCCACGGGACAAAAAAATTAATCAAAATCCAAATTCAAAATAATCCTTTAACTAGAGGTTCTTATTCCTACCAAGGCTAGTATTTACTAACTGTAACCAAACATTTTACAAATTATCTCAACTTCCACAAAAAAAACTTCACTTCCTGGAGCTCAATTAGCTCTATCTACAAAAAAAGAATGCTACAACATCAAAATAGCATAACTATTCAAAATATTATCACTATAAAGTGACAATCAAAAGGAAGACCCTACTAATAGTTCTAAATTTAAATCACTATTATCCCAAAGTGGTAATCAAAGCAAAAGTAACCTAACCAAAAGGTTGCATACGAATTTCACATACAAAACATTATCACTTTATCGCAAAGAGATAATCAAAACTAAGGTAACCTAACCATAAGGTCACTTATCAAATTCAAATACAAAATATTATCAGTTTATTGCAAAGAGATAATCAAAACCAAGGTAACCTAACCATAAGGCTACTTATCAAATTCAAATACAAAATATTATCACTTTATCGCAAAGAGATAATCAAAACTAAGGTAACCTAACCATAAGGCTACTTATCAAATTCAAATACAAAATTGAACCAGATAGGGCTGTAATCTCCTACACCCTACTGATTATCCTATCACTAATTTCCAAACAACACATCCCATCAGTGATGGATCAAATGGTGAGGTTCACCATGCAAACTTTTGACCTACTCAAACAAAAAAAATTTAACGGTCAAAAACAAGGGAAAGAATAAATCAATATTCTCTCTACCTAGATATGTAGAAATCAGGACTAACAACTTAAATAGCCCACCTACTTCTACATCGTAAAGATATCCCTCAAAGACATCTTTTAAACACATCTCCGAATAACGCGCTAACAAAACGACCAGCGTGCACATCAATGCACACCTCAAATCTACTACCAAAATCCTTAACCACTTGTTCCAATTATCAAACAAAATTTTCAAAATTAACGAAACGACACTAAATCAAAAATCGGAACAAAACAAAGCAAACCACTACTTTATTGCTTAACATCAAAGAGATGACCAGACCGGAACTAATCGTCAGGATCATCATTTTCATTTAGATACGAAGCTTCAATGGGTTTCAAATCCTTTACGTGCCATTTTCCGGCTCTTGTCCCATCTTCATTCTCTAATTCATACACTAAATTGGAATGTTTTTTTCGAACTTTACTCAAAACGAACTTTGGAGCTAACTTAGCGGAGAATTTATCACCAGCACTCGAGAGTACCTTATTAGCTCTCCAAACACTTTCTCGGACTTGGAACGAAATGTCTCTTCTTCTAAGATTGTAGCGTTTACTCGAACGTTGATAAGCTACATGCAAATTTTTACGGACATTTCCAAAAATATCAAACAAAAGTTGACGATCCAAAACATATGACGGTCTACTACTGGAAACGACATCAATATCCTCACCAGGTTTAAAATTATCACTATAAGCCTTTCCACCTAAGGGTACCTGACGACCAAAGACTAAAAAATTTGGAGAATAGTTGGTGGACTCATGTTTTGCTGAATTAATTGCGTACTGAATTTTTGATATTTCACTATCCCACGTATCATGTTCTTCTACGTATGAACGAATTGCAGTACCAACTGTCTTATTAATTCTTTCCACAAAATTGCATTGAGGAGCATAAACAGCATTGTACCAAATCTTTTGGATTTCGTACTTTGCACACAAAGCTTTAAAAATACGTCCAATTAATTGTGGACCATTATCACAAATAACAAATTGTGGTACTCCGTAGACAAGAAATACTTTTTCCTCCAAAAACTTCTCAATCAAATGTGCCGTGGCACTACGCAAAGGTTGTAAAATCGAATACTTCGAGAACCAGTCACCAACAACTAAAAGCCATTTATGTCCGCGTTTGGAACGAGGGAACGGACCCATCAAATCTAAAGCAATGGTTTGGAACGGAAGTCCAACCTCTTTTTCCTTTCCCATCATGCCAAGGGGACCTTTATTGGGTGGTTTTTGAGCACCACAAATCAAACACTTCCTACAAAATTTACGTACATCAAAGATCATTTTTGGCCAATAATATAATTCTTGGACACGAGACAAAGTTTTTAAAGAACCAAAATGTCCTGCTGTGGGAGGGTCATGACATGATTTAATGATATCTTTACGCTGAGATCTTGGTACTAAGAACTTACACTCTACAATATTCGCCGAATGCGGTAATTTGGAAGGTATAAACTTAAAAATGAACCCATCTTCCACTTTCCATTGTGGGTAGCTCTTGGGTGACAACAAAATTTTCTTTCTCAAAGACTCATACCACAAGTCTACGCTATCAAGTTTAATCTCTACTAAATTAACTTCTGGATTTTCTAAAGGAACGCCACGACTAAGACAATCTGGGACTATATTAAATTTTCCTTTCCTATGCACCAAATCAAATGAATGTTGCCTTAATCGAACTGACCACCTGGCAAGTTTTCCAGTTGGATTCTGAAGATTACTCAACCAAAGTAACGAAAAATGATCAGTGACAACTGTGAAGCGAACTCCTTCCACCCACGGACGAAATTTCTCAATTGCAAAATAACCGCTAAACACTCTCTTTCTGTGGTGGAATAATTGCGCTCTGTACGGCTCAGGGTTTTACTTGCGTACGAAATTACACGCTCTTCTCCTTTTATATTTTGAATCAAAACAGCCCCTAACCCTTGCTTGCGTCACACTCAACAATAAAGGGTACCGAATAGTCTGGCTGTGAAAGAAGAGGTGCAGAAACTAATGCTTGCTTGATCAGCACAAACGAAGTTTCTGCTTCCGCGCTCCAATTTACAGTTTGACCTTTTTTCTTTCTCTTAATGAGATCATTGATAGGCGAAACTAATGACGAAAAATTCTTTATAAAGCGACGGTACCAGCTGCACATTCCTATAAACCTCTTAATCTCCGTCGTGGTTTTCGGTCGAGGAAAGTTAATTATCGCCGATACCTTATCGGGATCTGTACGAAGTGAATTTGAACCTACTATATAACCCAAAAATTTAAGTGTTTTTTTAAAAAATTCACATTACAAATTAAATTTTGAACAAACAAATTTCGAAGCCCCAAACGTTGCCGGCGCCAGTGTTACATTTTTCCTTATTTGGTCTTAGTAGGGTAGCTAAGCCGGTTTGGCAACAGAGATCCACAGCAAGATATGTATACGCCGGTTCGAGAACAATATGAACAGCTAAGCCGCTTTGGGAAACAAAACGTGCAGCAAGATATGTATACGCCGCTTTGAGAACAAAATTGTCTTTGTGTGTAAATTTGTTGCGTCGGGGGGTTGTTAGGTCTTTGGGGTGTGCGTTCGGCGGGGTCGTTAGATTTTTGTTGTGGGGTGGTGCGCGTGCGCTGGGGTGGAGATATTTTCTTAGGAAATTTTTTAGCAGCGTTCCCGACGTTAAATATTAAATATTAAATTTTAAAAAATGTTGTGTGTGTAGAAAATGGAGTTCACGTGTTGGTTCGTATTTTCTGGGGTAGGTTAAGCTAAAAATTAAAACGCCGCGGTGAAGAATTTTTAATATTAGGCAAACGCGTGCAAGTGGTAAAAAGTGTTTTAGCTCTCCTCATAAGCTGCGTTTTGTACGAAGTAGAAAATAAAATTAAGAAAGTATACGAAATGTTATATGATGGAGGTCAAATTTTTAAACGTCTGCAGGTAAAATCTTGTAAAAAAGAAGTCGTTCACTTCTCGCAATTTCAATGTCACGATAAAATACTAAGAATTTGCATGCAGTCGAATATAACAACGTGTTTGGAATTATAAATCTATGGTTATATGATGGAGGTCAAATTTTTAAACGTCTGCAGGTAAAATCTTGTAAAAAAGAAGTCGTTCACTTCTCACAATTTCAATGTCACGATAAAATACTAAGAATCTGCATGCAGTCGAATATAACAACGTGTTTGGAATTATAAATCTCTGGTAATATATATGTAAATCGCGCCGACATTCGACTTTTAATATAATGTATTTAATTAACATAAGGTGTGTGTGTGTTTGCAAAAACATTTCAAGGCAGGTATGTCGTATATCCTTTTGGTTACATCATTCCAAAATAATTTATACAAGTACACTGAACTTGCTATTATCAAGGATTTCTTGCTTATGGATTAACTTTTACAACTCAGGGTGTAGCATCAAGGTTTTAACATCACTCTCAAACTATATAACTTAATAATAATAGCTTTCCTTAGCACCAATATCATTTAGAAAATATGTGTTTCTTTAATATTTATTTAATGAATACTTCTTTCTATAAATTCATTTAGCAAAGTAAGTAAATCTTCGCCATCATCTGGGGACCATGGTTGTGGTGGTTGTGGTGGTGGTGGTGACATTTGTGCTGGCGTATGTCGGTCTGCCACCTCCGTATATCGCATATTACTGTAACAATAAGAAAAAATAAACCTAAGTTTTATTATATAACAATTTTTTCAGTAGTAAATATAAATTGAAAATTAGTTTATACAAATAAATATTTGTTACTTACGGGTTTAAGAGTCTAAGCATTCGACGCTTCACTGTCGGCTTTGCGAACCACGGCACCCCAGTTCTATTTGTTGGCGATATAATTGCAGTTGGTTTCATTTTGTTAGTTAATGGTTAAATTTACTGTATTATATATACTTAGAAATGTTATAAACTTATAAGCAAGGTTATATTTTAAATTTTTATTGCTAAAACCATGAATAATTTTATATCCACATCAACCGTGTACTATTCAGAATCCTGTTTGATATATATTCAATTGATGTAGTTATTTGGTCATGATGAAACATCAACACTGTATTTAGCATACTAATTTTGAAGAATTTACATGTATTAACTTTTATAATTCAAGGTGTAGCATCAGGTATTCTTTCTTTGCGTCATTCTCAAACAATAGAAGTTAATAATAGCGTTCATTAGCATCAAGGTTACAAAGTTGCAATGAGATTAAAATGTAAATTTTAATGGTTTTCTACAAAACGTGAATAATTTTATAACCACATTGGAATGTTTTAATGCATACATTAAATATAATGGGATTGTATATAATTATACAATCGCATAAATTTAAAGTAATCACGTCGTTTCTATGTGGGGAATCTTGTTGCAAAGCATATATATATATATGGAGACATTGAGTTAAGATGTTAGTTTCTGTTTGTTATTGAACAGCCAGCGTCAATATTGCAAAATGAATACTTCAATAGTGTTAGATGTTCAAGGGTTCAAAACTGTAAACAATAAGTTCATATATAAAGAAGTCGCTATTGTTCCATTATTGGCATCATCAAATGATGTAAGTACTTACATACTAAAACCACCGCATCCATGGGGTGAATTATTGCTGGACCATAAACGTCAAAATGCATGGCTAATAGAACATTTTCATGGTATTAAGTGGGAGTGTGGTGAGTTGCCCTATGGATGCTTGCAACATGTATTAAGTCCAATATTAAATGAAGCGACGAATGTATATGTAAAGGGGTTAGAAAAACGGGCATGGGTAATGTCCGAATTTTCTAACCTCAACATCATCAATGTTGAAGCTTTGGGGTGTCCACCTTCTTTACAAGAGTTAAAGGAGTGGAATTGCCCCAACACTTCAAAATGTTCATATCACGCAAGACGTTGCACATCATTCAGTTGTGCAGCGGAAAATGCGATTGTACTGAAGTATTGGATGAATAATTATAGTCAATAATTCAACCGGTAAAATCCACCATCGTAAATAGTTAGAGTTTTGCGTTCAAAGTAGAAACATGTATGCTGCAACAGTTAATAAAAACTTGAATAAGAATGGTGGTAATGCAAATTGTTTATCGGTCGATGCAATTCAAAATGATAATGCAAATTTTCATGGGCTGATGCAAACGCAGAATTATCACTAAAATCAACACGTCCTACAGCATTTAATAAGTATCGTGAGGAATTAGTATCAACATGGTCAACATTTTTACATGTGGAATTGGGTTTATTACTGGAAGTTGGTATTTCAACGCGGTATGAACTAAATGCAGTAGTGCAAATATCTAATGTTATTGCTCCACAAAGCTTTCTATGTTTTAATGTTAAGGAATGGAATGAAATTTCAAGTTTAAGAAGCGAACATTTCCTTCGTAATATGCTAATTCTACAAAAGGAACCTGAATATAGAGATCAAGAAATATCCATTGGTTATGGAATAAAGCTGCATGCCATTTACGATATCTGCAGCAACTTTCCATATATTGGAATAAGTCATAATGGTAGTGCTACGCTCGTGTTTTCTGAGGAAGCAATTAATAAATTATTTTCAATGGCATTCATAGTTAACGATTGTTTATTTACAATTAATGATTCTTCAATTGATTACATCTATAATCAATTTATAGATAACATAGCGTCCTCTTTTACCAAACAGTGTGGTGCAATCAACGATGATTGTATTATATCTACAGGTAAATTGGTTGCGGAAAATATGCAAGCACTTACGAAATTATCAAGAACCAGCTACTTTATTCAACATTCTTTAGAATTTAAGTTTTTATATGAAATTATTGTTGCTTTTCCAAATAAATTTTTATGTGATGTAAAAATAAAATGAACTAAAAATTAATTTTTTATTATATTTTGTACATTTTTTAACATTACGATAAACTTTCATCATCATAATTATCATACATACTGCTAGATTGTAAGTACGAATTCACTAGTTTGTCCAATTTTAATAACTTTGTCAATACATCGTAAAGTTGTTGCATTTATCCTTTGTTTGCACAATAAATGTTAAATATGGATAGATCAAAGTGGCCAGATTGAACTACTTTGCCTAGAAATTCACTATATTCGTGAAATTTGTTTTATTGATAAAATATAGATGACCATTGGTATATCGAAAATGGTTGTAATATGCGAAGGAATATCTGGAAATGCATGTGATTGTAAAAATGTGCTTTGGGTTGCTTAGTACATTCATCGTATTCCATGAGTTGATTTTCGCCATAAAATATCAATGTACGTCCAGTATAGGTATTTACAGCCCCATTGACCCGAACACGATTAGGAATGTAAAGTGAGTGTATGCTCTAGGCCATCCATTGACTAGCTGCATGCTAGGAAATTGCAACAGATATACTTGATTGTTGCTAAAGAAAACCACATCACCATTTGGTTTCTGATATACGGCATCTAAACGTTTAAACGTGTGTGGAAGAAAAGGTAGCCAATCTATTATGTTCTTAGCCGGTTCAATGTAAGTGCTATTTAGAGCTGATATCCAAACCCATTTTTCATAAAACATATATATGCGTTTATTTAGAATTAGAAAATGTTCAATTTCAATGTTACATAGGTCTGGCGGTAGTTTGTTCGGTGAGGTCGGCTTATTGGGGGAGTTAGGTTTAAAAGCAGCGGTAGTTGATTTAACGGTGGTAGATGCTGATGATGGTGGTGGGTACAGGGACTGTATTCCTGCAATATCATCCTCATGTAAATCAAGATGATGATTTTCTAAATATGAATACATAACTGCATTAACATTATTTGAATGTCTTAACCCTAATGTATGACCAATTTCATGAAGTAGCACCTCATAATAACTTATATATCCACTGGGTGGTGAATTTGAGTGTTCCATATACCAAGACTCATCATAATCCATGTGTATTTCAGACACAACATCGTCGCTGGATGGAAAGAAAGCATGTGCTAACCCACCACCAGGTCCATCAAAATCATCCTTACACCGCTCATTAGGGTTTGTTGAAGCCCTCATGTAATGATTTTGTTGTTGGAATGTTATTAATATATCATAACTCTGTGGATTGTATATAAATACAAGATTTGTGTGTTTTGCCCAAACTTTAAATGCTTCAACCGTCCGAGCTAAGATGCGAAAATCATTCGTTAATACTGTGTAATTTAAAACACGCTTTGTCAATTTGGTTTGATGTACATTGTATGCTTCAGAAATATTGTCTTTATTTGTACATCTAGGTTTTGACATTAACTTTAAAGTTTCTTTATTTAGTTCACCATCAACCGGCAGTTGGTAATATGTTTGAAATGCTTTTAAGGCATTTTAATTATCGATTTGCGATTTTCAATAGAGGCCCCACTAACATTATGAGTTTCAATATATCCATATTTGTTTAGATAAACGTTTGCCATTTCTAAGCCAAATTCACTGTTTGTGTAAATTTCATCTTCACACCTCACTTCCCTGCCGATGAGGAAACTAAGGAAGATTAAAAGCACTGCGAGTGGAACAGCAACAACCTCCATGACTATCAATAATATACTAACAAAAACACTGTTATTTAAATAATATATTACATATGTATTTCAATCATCTTTTATAAGAAATAACGATTTTTAAAGTTTACGTATAATGCCAGTAAATGGTTCATATTCAATAAGTACGTCATGCATAATCATGCAGTAAGCAACAGTTTCAACTTCAAATGCTTTTGATGCTTCAATTTCAATTTTAAATCTGCTACTATATTATGGATGCTTTCATTTTGTCTGGTGCAGATGATTACAAAAATTGGCTGCTGTTTAAACTCCTCATAACTGAGAAGAGAACATACCGAACTCTCGAACGGTTCATAATATTGAGATCGATAATTCAAATATTCATTATAAGCATCCATGTACTTGTTGTCGGTAAAAGAAAGGTTTTGCTGCTCATACGGGTATCTTCTATTGTTGATATTAGCCTTTATATTTGTAGCGTTTGCATGATTAAATGTAGACGCATCTGCATCCTTATGGTTGCGCTTTTTGGTTTGAAAGGTGATGAATATCCATTGAGGGCGCTGAAAACCCGTACTACTCTTAACAGGCCAAACCAAAGATGTAGTGGAGGTAGGCTTGGATAGGTATACAAGTCACGTGCATGAAAAGCTACTTGTATTCGCGAATTTTTGTTAATTTCTTTGTAAATAGACAATTTTGTGGCATCGTTGAGCATTACGTGTGGTACTTTCCATACTACTTTTGTGAGAGTAATTTTTGGTATAGAAGTACCCTTACAACAATCAATATCAGACTTTGAACGTACCAACGTTAATTCTTGTCGAACGTTGAGCAACGGTGTTTTGTATCCTTCGGCAAATCCAAGCACGTGCTTTAATGGTATTGAAGCGCAAAAGAATCTTTAGCTTCATTAAGCAAAGGTAAGGGTTTATTTTCCACACTCCATCCTGCATGCATCATACAACGACTTTGCTCGCGTGTATACGAACAAACGCCTTTGATTGTGCTGTTAATTCCGGGCAATCTAACCGTTTCGATAACCTGATCACCCAGCGTAAATCTAATTTCTTCAAAAGAAACAACATTGCATTATTCGTGAAAGCATAATCCTTATTTTGAGCTTCTGTTGGACTAAGAGTACCTTCCAAGTATATAATGCTGTCATAAGTTGCAGTCATAAGATCAGCTTTTGGATAACAATATTGATTTCATCCGAGTTTCCATAGGCGTTTGTCGTATATGGGTGATATGTTCGACGATCATATTCTGTAATCGTATCTTCGGACGCTACACTGTTGAATAGCCCTCTTATTGCGCCTTCCATGTTTATTAAGCACTTTATAACCGAGATATTCTAAAAATTGAACGTCCTGATCTGTTAATGCACCAGGTGTTTGCTGACCTGCAGGTTGAGGTGAACTGATTGAGTATACTCTAGCACCAAAATATTAAGCCCCATATTTTTAAGTTCTAATCTAATAGATACTTTCTCTGCACCAAAATCCACCAATTTACCCTCTTGATTGACCAACCGTAGCGTAATGTTATCTATTTGTTGAACGATCACAGGCAAGTATGTGATGGATACAGGTTCTTTAATTAATTTATATCCAGGCTCTACGTGTACATCAAATTCAAAAATTGTATGTGACTGCTCGCTATTCCTATACGCTCCACCAGTAAGATTACACTCCACATGTATATTGGTCGCATCAAATATTTGTACTGATTGTTGAGAGAAATGATTTTTATTTGCCTGATATGTGCCAGGAGTGAACCCAAGCATTTGCCCAATAGCATCATTGCGTTTAAAAATCACTGTGTACATGGATTTCATTTCGCATTGCAATGTGTTATTGTTAGCCTTTAGAATAAACTTCAATGCACTACTTGGGGGGCTATCTATTGCATTGTTTATATATTTTCCAAGTTCAGAAATTTCATATGCTCCAGGTGGAATTGTAATCATTTTTATTTTAGCATTATTATCATCATCGTTATCAATAACATTATTATTATTATCCTTTTTATCATCCAAATAATAAAACTTGTTATTACCTGCATGAATATTGCGTATAGAGTTGCATCCGTAAAACCCCACCAAACCTAACCCATATTTATATTCTGAATCAAGTTCAATTGGAGGGAAATAGTTGGCAGAAAGCACGTTTCCCCACCTGTCAACGTAAACGTTTGTGTCATGACTACCATTAAATTTAAAAATCAAACAACTATATACCATAAAATTATTTATTGTATAAGAAGTTCAAACATAAATGTCCACATATTGAGGTATTAAAATTTTGCTCCCGATTGTAATTATAAGTAAGATTACAGTCTCTTAAGTATCTCACTATTTCAAGCGGTGGTGTTAAATCTCCAAAACTATCATAGTAAATAACTTTCTTGCCACGTTTTTGTATGCAACCCAGTGCGTTCCATTTCCAACGTTGTCATCTAAGTTTACAATAGCAGATTCGTTAACATGAGGCTTTGCTGGCAGTGCATCACGCATAAATACTCCTCTAAAGAAAGGTAAACCTTTAGCATATTTCTTTAGATCTGAATCAAATAGTGCTCTACGTGGCAAGTTTACAAGTTTTTTCGATTGGGTTTTAAGTATAAGGCAAATCCTTTTTATTGCGCGATGAAAGATATAACCCTTCACCTTTTTACCTAAAGCTATATCCTCTAAGGTGACATTATGACGTCGATTTTCCTCCAATTGTTTTTAGCTGCCGAAGCATCGTTGACAGCTTTAGCGACCCCTGCAACACCGCCAGCTAGTGCTCCTGCAGCTGAAAGACCTGCAAATAGTGGCACTAGAAATGGAAGAAAGCCTCCTGCTTTGGATATGGGAATAATTCGAGGAAATCGCACTCTCTTTTTCCACCTGCGGTTTTAACTGCTTTTCTTGCAGCAAGTAAACTCATATTGATAAATTTCTTCACATTTGAATCTTTGACAATATGCTTTACAGCAGTTCTAATTGGTGTCAATATGCCCCTTTAAATGAACAACACTGTCTCTTTTCTTCCTCTTTATCCTTCTTGATGTAACCCCATACCCAGTTTGGTTTTAATTTTCATTGCATTGGTTACGGCCCAAGCGGCTGCTTTCTCCAAACTGAGCGTTGTTCGATTTCACTCGGTTCCAAGCGCCTTCTGCTAGAACTTTATCAGCTCTGTGTCGTGCGGTCAAGTCGTCAGGGTTTTGAGCATAAGCAATATCGTGATCGCGACACAATCTATCTAGATCGTTAATGCCGGAATCACCTCGTACTAATCGTTCTTGTAACTTGGTGCCTGGCCCACAAAATTGGTATCCCGGTACATGAAGCTCTACCGGTAATTTGTTTATCAAGGTGTTTAGAACACCCCTTCCTTTACAACGTTTAGCCATCAACTGATTAGTATTATTAAAACATTCGACTTAATATGAAGTTTATACGGCAGCCTCAACAATTAAGTATAGACGATCATAATTTTTTAAAATCTGAAGTCGTGGGAAAGCATGGACCTTTATTTCCAACATCAATCAGGGCGATAATATGCGGACCATCAGGATGTGGAAAGACCAATGTAATGATTAGTTTATTGGAGGCACCACACGGATTAAGGTTTGAAAATGTGTGCGTGTATTCCAAATCATTGGAACAAGCTAAATACAAATATTTAGAGCAACTTTTTAAATCTATAAAGGGCATTAAGTACTACGCCTATAGCGATAAAGAGAATGTCACCCCTCCAGAAGCAATCAGTAAAAATACGATAATGATATTTGACGATATTTCATGCTTAAATCAGGATATAATTCGCGAATATTTTAGCAGGGGTCGACATTCGGGTGTAGATTCATTTTATCTGTGTCAAACGTATTCTAAAGTACCAAAACAATTAATACGTGATAATGTTAACATAGTTGTCCTATTTAAACAAGATCATTTAAATTTAAAACACATATATGATGAACATGTTGGTACCGATATGACTTTTGATCATTTTAAATTAATGTGCTCGCGATGTTGGCTGGAAAATATGATTTTCTATGCATTGCAAAAGACTTTAATTATGGACGATATCGAAAGGGATTTGATTGTTATATAACAATATAAACTTTCTATAACCGCTTTACTGCAGCTCAGTTTCTACTCTGCAAGCCAACAAGATGGATGTCACTGATAGAACGATTAAAGAAAGATTAACGAAAACTAGACGTTCAATTAATCGTAAACTTAAAGCTCTTAAGAGGGGTGAACTTGATACTCAGCGAATGGTTGAAACAGCATATAAACCAATAATTGAACCATTACTGCAGATTGCTAAAACAAAAAAATATGCATCTGTTAACCATAAATTGAAATCAAAGTTGGCAGTTGCAGATAGTTCTGCTGATGTTGCTGCTCTTGGCATTTTGCCTAAAGTTGAAGTAAAGAATGATGATGATGATAATGATGATCATGTTGTTACTGGTGAATTTCTAGAGCGATATGAGCATCCTTTACCTAGAAAATATATAGAACTAATCATTCAAAATTCAGAAGATGAAATCGATTATGGTCATAGTGCCCTCCGATACGATGCTAGTACAGATCACTGGAGTATGGAAATGCTTTAGTTACCATAACACCTAAATCAGCTGATTTAGTTATAAATGGTAAAACTTATAAAGGCACTCCAGGATTATATGAACTTTTAATACTTAAAAAACCTGAAAAGTATACCAAGAATGATCAAAAGGAGTACAGAAAGATTTTAGAAGCTACTAACGCTCTTAAACGGAACTATGATCCTCAAAACAAAATTATTGGCTCCAGATCGTATAAGTACATCAAAATTATTAAACCAATACTAGATGCACCAGTAGGATATGGTCTGTTGAAAGAAGTCAACGCTAAAACAAAGGAGTATGTGTACTGGAACACACCTCACGAACTAGTTGAGCGACTTAGATTGTTACACGCATCAAAATCGGCAGGTCATACTGGTCACAATAATGAAATAATTAGTATTGAAGAAGAGCTCAGAGAAGAAGGGATCATTGCATAATAGCATTTTGAAAGATGAGTATCGATAAGTTTGGTACACATTCATCCACAAAATATCGGCTTCATTATACATTTGATGATCAATATGATATGCAATACAAAAACTTTGTAATGTTATAGAACCACAAGCTGATTATGATGCTGCCAATAAGCGATACGTGGATACCTGTATTAGTAATTTACACAAACAGCTGCTGAATACAATTGAGGAAAAGTGTAATGTGCAAACAACATCAACTTCAACAACATCACCGATCTCGACAATAACAACTTCACCTGCATCAACCTCTATAACCTCGTCAATCTCACTAACTACAACACCAGCTTTGTCATCTCCAACGTTGCAAGGTTCTAATCGTTAGTATTATTATTGATGTCAACGGTTTCGACTGTCGATTGCACATCAAGAGAAAAAATAATAGTTACCCAGTATTGTGCACTTTCCTTATAATGTCAAAGCTTACCGTTGTTGAAGAATTGTATAAAGCAGCCAGAAAAATTTTCCTAGAAAACGTACCATTATTAAACACAGAGACGATCTCTGGCAAGCCGACTTTATCGAATTTGATCAATATTTTAAGGAAAATGCCAATTATAGGTATGTGTTAGTGGTGATAGATTGTTATTCAAAATATCTATGGACACGTCCTTTAAAATCAAAAATGCAATTGATGTTTGCCGGGCAATGACATCCATTTTAACGAAGGTCGTGTGCCTGATAATTTACAAACCGATAATGGTAAAGAATTTTACAACAGCAGATATGAAAAATTAATGAAGATGCATAACATTAATCATTACTCTACATTCAGTACAAAAAGGCTGCCATAGTTATACGAGTAATTAGAACGTTAAAGAATGAATTATTCAAACAATTTAGCCTTAGACGTAAATGTAAATGGTTGGATGCATTGCCTAATATTACTCAACAGTATAATAACAAAAACATTCGAAAATTAAAATGAAGCCTAAAGATGTCACCGAATTCACATATTTACCACAGTTTAATGCCTTGAAAGTAATGGGGTGATAAAACTTAAAGTTGGCGACCATGTTCGAATTTCGAAATATAAGTCTGATTTTCCCAAAGGTTACATGCCAAATTATTCCACAGAAATCTTTAAAATTGTTAAAATAGTAGTTGGCAATCCTGCTACCTATCTACTTCAAGATTACAAAGGTGAACCGATTTTGGGGCAATTTTATGCAGAAGAACTGCAGAAAACCTCACATCCTGATGTTTTCTTGTTGAAAAGTGTTACGCCAAAAAGGAGATCGTCTATTTGTAAAATGGCTGGGGTTTGATAATTCTCACAATTCATGGATAAAAAATCCAATTTGTAATGGCGGGGAAGTGGGGTTTCAAAAATATAATGAACATTTTTCTCACGTGATTTCAGTATCGCAAAAGGTCTTTGCAATCATGGTTGAAGAAAGTAGTGTTGAAAGTGATTATTATGATTTTGATGTATCATCATCATCCGAAGATGTTGATTATGATGCTGCAATCAATCAATATCTAGATAAAGTTGAACATGCTAGCAAAAGTGAACATTATTTACTGCTACAAACCACATTTCCACTCTCATACTATAACATCAAAGTAGGTTTATCTCCAGCTCGACAGTTTACACCTGCAATTGATTTAAATCGACATAGCTACTTAAATGATGATGGTAACAATAATATTAGTTTAAGCGATGTTGAGTGGAATCACCTTATGGAATTGCTTAATAACAAAGTTAACTTCTTTACTATGCAACAACCATTGGATGGCAATGGTAATGACGATGATTCAATCATTGACACGTGCAAGTTACAACAAGTCGTATACAATGATGAAAAGTTTTAAAACTTACTAAACATGATGTTGAATATATGCTTTGTGAAAATGATGTAGTTCAGATTTTGGAAGCAAATCAATGTATAGTGGTTGATCAAGTAAACCTCTTAAAAGAAATGAACTTTTATGCATACTATAGAAATGTTTTAGATTTAGTGAAAAATTATTCTAATAATGATGAATATTGCATGTTTCAGACTTTGGAGACTTTTAATAATTTATGCAGTTTATGCAGTTTGTGTATTGGTCTAAAGCAATGCATCTTTTACTATTATGATAGAATTTTATGCGATTTGAATGATTTAAAATAGTGTATTCAGTTCAATAATATACAAATTGAGAAAAACATTTTTATTTCTATTATTACATATACAACAACCGCAATCCATTATACAACATTTAAACTTGTGTAATATAATCAATATGAGTATAATATTCTGACTCATCGATTACTTGAAATAAAGGCATTCTTTCACATCTGCAACACCAATAACTCATGTTCCATATAAGATCTGGTACTATACAAGCATCTTCAAATACCATAAATTTTGTATTTTTAATTACACCTTAACACCTCTCATACATTCCTTGCAACATGAATAACTCTCAGTAGAAGCTGTGATAGTACTTAATTTTTCCCAAGAATGTACAACTACACGATTGTATCGCTCTGCAAATTGAGGCATGCGATTTGTTGGAATATACATTAAACACATGTATTGCTCTTCAGACAAAGGTTTTGTAAAATCCCACTTATGAAGTATGTCCTCTTCACCTGTTGTTAAAACAGTAGCCAAAAATGATCCCATCCAATTTCCTCAAATATGTATAGGTATTCTGCCAGAAAATTGGAATACATTATTGGATTGATGTGTTCTTTTATATACATTATATTGATTCTAGTTGGATCGTTGTGGCAGTTGACCAACTTCTCCAAATACTTCGACGCATGCTTTTCAAAATCATTTTGTAGTAGCACAGACTTAAGAAATTTGAGGTTAACTTTAAATATCTGCACTATTAAACATTCCAATAACGGTTCTTTTATGTCTTTGTATACTGTTTTTGGAAGTATTGATTTTAACATACCAATATGACTCTGGTTGGTTAACCCAATTTGATTCAGTATTGTTTTATGCTAATTGTCAGTAAACTAGGCACTTCAATTTCTTTTGATTTTCTACTAATTGTTCAACATCCATACTGTTAACTATAATGGGAAGCGGTTATCTGTAAAACAAATAAAATATTTAGTAAGTTTTTCTTAATAATTGCTTGTTTTAAACTTCTAAAAATATATTTATTCCATCATCGCGATACTATAATGTCCCCACGGTAATGTATCATGTGAATGTGGTATTAGACTACGTTTATCATCATATGGACTTAATGCAATTTTTCCTGAATTATTGTAAATACATCATGAGCGTAGGAACGGAACGTGGCTTGCTTAAGTTTCTTTTCTTTAAAATCTTTTAAACATGAAACATAGTCTTCAAAAGTTATTTCATTTTTACTACATTATATTTGATACCTTTGGATTTTTATAACACCATGATTACGTGTTTTATTTTCCTTCTCATTTGGATTGCATTCCAACTTGTAACTATACATTTTCGATCGTAACCCAGCAAAATGTGTTATTATTACACCGTTTGTTTCATCCTTCATGAGCCCCAAAGCTTTGTTGTTAACCCGAGGTATTCCATAGCGATTATTTACATCATACCCAGAAGTGTCAAACTTTGAGAGATTTGACTTAATAAGTTCGTTATATACATCGTCACAAGTTAACTCATAAATAAACGAATCGGTATCGCTATACATGAGCTTGCAATTTTCCACCTTCATGATTGGAAGCATAAAATTGTAGTGAAAATTGTACATACAAATTTTAGAAATATCTAATATGGACATACCAACATATAATGGTTTATTAAAGATTAATTCGGTTTTGTTTAGCTCAATAGCCATTAACTCATCATCGAAAATTGTGTAACTATGAAACATGGGGCTTGCCATCCAATTTTTGCTCCATAACGGCCCTCCCAACGTTTAACTAGCTTTACAACACGGTGCTTTCGAATATTTTCCATTGTTTTTCCAAATACCGCATTGTTCATTAATTTGAATAAATTTTTCTCGAACTCATTCTTTGCAAGTTTCGAAGCTCAGTATTCAAATCAATATAGGGTTTTAACCAACAACTTTGTTTAAATTTTAGAACTCGATGGATTTTTGTCAATTTAAGTCCGTTTAACAACGCCTGTTTAAGATTCCTGTAATGTAAAATGTACTTAGTTTTATTGGATAAGGTGGTCATTAATTTAGGCAATTTTGATCCTGGAGGATCTGATGTTCTGCACAAAACGGCATATCGCGGTGTAAATCATGTAAATATTCAGGATACTCCAAATCAACCTCCAAAATATATCCATCTGGAGCATCATCTGGAATTGAAATAATATCGAGATTAATGTCAACCCATTCAAAGTCTCCGTATGGTAATGCTTGCGACATTGCCCACCCGTAAAGATTGTTAGCATCCAAATATAAAAGATATTTGGATTGTTTAGATGCATCATAATTATGCATGTATCTATTGTTAGCTTCGGAATATCGGTTGCTCACCTGACTAATACCACCTCTAATAGCGTTTTCAATAAACATAATTTTATCAATGTCCATAAGCAACTCTAACTTATATTTTGTATGCTTAAGCATGCAATCCCAAGCATACCCTGGTAAGGTGAAGTACCAAGCAGGATCGAGCCCATATGTGGCAAACGACTTTTGCGAAATTGTTCAAAACACACGTTAACAACATTATATCGGTTTTCATATAAAGTAAGGCATACTCCGAAATGTTTTTATTTGAAATGCATTCCAAACTTTTAGAGCATGGTTATACATATCCTCAGTGACATGTTCACCAGTCAACATGCTATAGAAGTTTTCAATTTTGGAAGTTCAAATTCATCCAGTTTAGACAATGAATCAATGTAGTCGTATGGAAATACACCTTTTCTTGTTAATAAGTTCAATTTATTTGAACAGACATTTGAAAATTCTTTCGATAAATATTTGAAATCTGAAGGTTGCAATGTGGCCACTAAACTGTCTAAAGATGAATTTAAAAATCTCAAAGAATCAATGAAACGAAACTTTATCTTAGCATCACCATCATCATCAGCATCTAGATCGTTCAGAGTAAATGAAATGTATTTCTCTTTGTTTAATGGCAATAAACTAATATTACCCTTTTTTGATAATTCTCGTATCATGAAATGGGAATCGTATCCACTCATATTATGAAACACAACCGGTACAACAAAACTATTTCTAAAGTTGAGGTTACAATGTTGGTGTGCAAAACCTCTGAAGTTGCCAGTAAAGTGGCAGTGGTCTCTAACGATGATAGCGTTTTCAGAAAATGCATTTTCACATATAGAGCAATGTGTTGCAATAATGTTATTATGAGGTTCAATCATTGGTTCAATATGTTTGAATTTACTTCGAACAAATTTTGCAACTTCCACCATTTCGTTTGCAAACCAATCTATACAATCTTCCCCCAAATAATTTTTAAAAAATGATAACGATTCATCATAGTCACATTTTAAATAATAACCAGCACTAAAAGCTTTATGATGTTGATACTTTAAAGTGCTTGGAATATTTTGATAACTATGATTTTTAACAGGTTTTAAAATAGTCTCAAAATCGGAATAAATTATAAAAGGTACTTTTTGCTTATAAACATAATTCTTAAATTCAACATGACGATGCCTAGGATATGAAATTCTACAGATATTTACTTGTTCGCAATATTTAGAGTGATCATTTAATTTATCGAGGGTGTTAAAGTAATTCAGACAACGATCGCAAATATATTTTTTATGATTATGTTTATTTAGTTGACTGCCAATAAGCCGCGATAAACTTTTTATCCAAACATAATGGTATTTTATTTCAACATTTTCAAAATCCTCACTTGGAGTATTATAATTGTTTACGTTTGGAAAATATTGATTTTGAATTATGAGTAAATTTACATGCTTCTCAGCTTTCTGCATAGTAAGCCTTGTTGGCACCACACTATAGAACGATTTTTCTTTAGCGCAATTTAATTCTAAACTGTATACATTTATGGAAATTTTATTCATATTTTCAAATTTTGAAATATTTTTAATCGACATCGGCATTTCCAATCCTTCAACATTCAAAACTAATCTGTAGTGTGGATATGAGGATGTGAGATTACTTCTTATTTTAGAGGAAATAATGCTGAAACAATTGCCCAAAAAGCAACACTCATCTGAATTTTTCACGTTGATGCATGCATATTTATTTGAAATTTGCTTTGGAAGCGGAATAAAAGATGAAACACGTCCATTGCCCATTTCGTATTTATTAATATTAACTTCCATCGATACAATTTTTTCAAAGCCCAGCCTGATTTTGATTCCTGAAACTCCGATAGTTTTGTTCTTAGTTTATCAACCACATCATCACGAAACCATGATGTTAAATCCGTCGCTACGTCAATCGCCACATTTTCGTATTAAAATGTTTAAAATCCGTTATATTATTTTCATCAATATTAGATGTTTTAATGAATTCTCCGCAAAGTGTAATATTAATTTTATTAAATTTAATTTTTTAAACTATTTTTATTTTAATTTTAATTACCTTAAAGCAATCATTAAAAATGCCATTAAGTCCTTATGATGCATGTTTATTATAACGCCTGTTCTAATTCTTCTTGCAAAAGCGGAAACCAAATCAATCCATTTGACCCCAAACGTGATGGTTGTGAAACCGATTGAATGCCGCTTCCTACATGAAAATTTTAATTGATGATTGGATGCTTTTAACAATCCCATATTGGTTTGAATTTGCCTTAACTGACCTAAATTTAAGTCGCCATGTCTAACCGCCTTTACAAATAACCTTAAGTATCGTTTGATATATTTTAACAAAATCCAGCTTCTTTAATTGTATACCTTTTAAATAAAATATTGCATGCGTTATTAACTTTAAAACAATTTCGCTACTTAAAGTATTAATATGTTCAGTCATTATTCAAAACAAGCAATAATTATAAAACATACCAATTATTTTTTGTTTTTCTAAATGTGTTCTATTCTGTAGGAAACAAGATGATTGGGTCTTTTAATATCTATTAGTTCTAATACGGTTATTGCGTATTTTCCAGAACCCAATTCCTCAATGTTTTTCTCCACAATTCCGTGTTGCGTTGTGGTAGAAATGAAATATTGTCCGCTAACTCAATCAGTACACAATCGCCATATTTGGAATGTACTATTCTTGCTCTGTAGATTCTTTGTGGAACGTTTAGTGGCAATTCGCTAACCTCTTTGCCTCTTTTCTAGGGCCTACAACGGACTGTTTATTATTGTTTTGTATTACTTGATCCATCTACAAACAACAGCAATGCTGTTACAAACTTGCAAATATTATAAAGTAAAATATTCTTTTACAAATAAAGAAAAATGTAACTTACTTTTTATACTAACGCTGCACGTATACTGAGCACTTCAAAACGCAGGTTCAAATAATGGTGAAATTAAACGAGTTATATATATATATACAATGTCTAATGCGTCATCTACATTCAATCACCAAACCGCTAAAAGTAAAAGAATTTTTATTGCCACATAAATTAAATGTATAATTACATTTAAATATTTAAATATATTCAAATTGCTAAAATGTAAGCAAGACATCCTTGATATAAGATTAAATTAATTTTTATTTAAAAGTCAAATAAATCGTGATGCAAGGTGGTATAATTTGCATACCAATAAGGAAATATACGGCATACCTGTCTTGACATGTTTTTGCAAACACACACACACCTTATGTTAATTAAATACATTATATTAAAAGTCGAATGTCGACGTGATTTACATATATTACCATAGATTTATAATTCCAAACACGTTGTTATATTCGACTGCATGCAAATTCTTAGTATTTTATCGTGACATTGAAATTGCGAGAAGTGAACGACTTCTTTTTACAAGATTTTACCTGCAGACGTTTAAAATTTGACCTCCATCATATAACATTTCGTATACTTTCTTAATTTTATTTTCTACTTCGTACAAAACGCAGCTTATGAGGAGAGCTAAAACACTCTTTACCACTTGCACGCGTTTGCCTAATATTAAAAATTCTTCACCGCGGCGTTTTAATTTTTAGCTTAACCTACCCCAGAAAAATACGAACCAACACGTGAACTCCATTTTCTACACACACAACATTTTTTAAAATTTAATATTTAATATTTAACGTCGGGAACGCTGCTAAAAAATTTCCTAAGAAAATATCTCCACCCCAGCGCACGCGCACCACCCCACAACAAAAATCTAACGACCCCGCCGAACGCACACCCCAAAGACCTAACGACCCCCCGACGCAACAAATTTACACACAAAGACAATTTTGTTCTCAAAGCGGCGTATACATATCTTGCTGCACGTTTTGTTTCCCAAAGCGGCTTAGCTGTTCATATTGTTCTCGAACCGGCGTATACATATCTTGCTGTGGATCTCTGTTGCCAAACCGGCTTAGCTACCCTACTGGTCTTAACTAGCATTCTCTTCTTAATACCTATATCTGACTCTAGAAGTTGGGGGTCAGCAAAACAAAGTCTTCCGACGTAACTAGAGGTCTATTCCTTGGGTAGAGCTATGAGCAATGGGGGGGGGGAAGTCGAAATCTGTTGGGGATCATACTCAAACTAAAACAAATAGGCGCCACTAAGTCCGGATTGATTCACGTTAATGGCATGGCATATTTCTAAGGGCGGACGTGGAGACCCAAAGAAAAAAAGATCGCCTTCGCTGACAAGGACCTGTCTTAACAGAATAAGACGCAGTTCCTGTAAGAAAGAATAATAATTAAGTCAACATAGTATATTGGAACACTGTTTGTGTCCCGCAAATATACCTAAAGAAATATAAAAAAATATTTTCTATATAAGGGTGGTATCAAAATACAACTCTTAAAGATATTAAATTTCGGTGGTTAGGTTTGATCACACTTGATCAAAATAAAAACTTTAAGCTTGGATTAATAATTTACTCGAAAGAATCTGTTTATCTTTAAATAAAATTCAATGCAACAAAATTAAAAAAAATTACTTGAATTACTTTGTAAATTTAACATAAGGTTTATCAACCCTATTCATGATCAAACACATTACAACAAAGTGTAACTTGTTACACCAATATTTTCTAACCCACTCAGATCTGTTTAGGTCAATTACATTATAGAAATTAAAATACAAATTTTTCTCTTTAAGTTCGAAGTACTAATTTCAGTTTAAAATAAAATGTTCACAAAATATTCTTGTTTTCAAAGTCGGTAGTGACGCAGTGTTAAGCATCTGCCATCACGGATACATGTGTCAACAACATATTTCAAACAAACAAATGATATAATTACACCTGTTATTGTAACTAACAGATTATATTCTTACAAAATCAAGTGAGTGAATTTTAAATTTAATACTGGGAATTCCAGCTTAGCAATAGTTGAAGCAAATAACAAATACGCACTTCTACACATCGAAACAAAATAGCGTGCTTCCTGAATGAAACACAAAAGAATTTCTTAAAGCTACTACGAACCAAACAAAACTGCTTTCCAAGACAGGATTAGGAAGTGCATCGCCATGCGGCATTTACTGCTTACATTCTATCAACGTAGCATCTCAGCTCGGAGCAACAAACGATCTTCTATTAATTAGATCAGCATTCCATCCTCTAAATACACATGGTAAAATGAAGTGGTTTTCTTAACGTCGATTCTCGTATTCAAAGTACTAACTGCATCGTAAATTGTAAATTAAATTCTTATCGCCTAAATTTTGTTGCGTACATTCATGCCGTTTAGATTCTCATCGCCTAAATTTTGTTGCGCTAAACAAATTTTCAAATTAAACAAGATAATAAAGTGTATACTTTACCAACCGTTATTCTAAGAATGTGCTCACTCATTCAAACCGACCCGCAGGTCACTGGCCATCGTCCTCGTATACATCCTGCTCTTACTTCTACCTATGGCCGAGTGCTTATCATGCGCTCTCGGACGATCGGAGGGTCCAAGTGGGGAGGTTGTCACACCTCTAAGCGTCTTTGCGACTGGCTGTGGAATACACCGACATCCAAAACAAATAGACTAACGAGTCTAGATGCTGTTTCAATGTAATAATTTAATTGTTAAACGTATTACGACTTTACTTAATAAATGTGTTTTATTATTTTTGTACCTTTAATGAAGAGGTTTACCAACTCGAAAATAAAACTGTTACACTATATATATATATATATATATATATATATATTCGACATTATATGAATATTTAGCTTTGAAAAAGCTATGTGCGCGTGAAACAAAATTTTTGCTAAAGGGCTGGCCCCACTCATGGGCGCTAGTGCTACGTTTTTTTTTAAAAGCACCAGCCCCACGTTGGGCGCCAGTAAAACGTATCTTTTCTTAAAGGCACCAGCCCCATTTTGGGTGGCAGTGAAACTAAGTCTTCCGACATAACTAGGGGTCTGTTCCTTGGGTAGAGCTATGAGAAATGGGGGGGTAAGTCGAAATCTGTTTGTAGGTCAAACTTAATCTAAACCAAATAGGCGCCACCAAGTCCGGACTTATTCATGATAATGGTATGGCATATTTCTAAGGGCGGACGTGGAGACCCAAAGAAAAAAAGATCGCCTTTGATGACAAAAACCTGTCTTAATAAAATAAGACGCTGTTCCTGTAAGAAATTGTAATAGTTAGATAAATAAAAAAGTGGAACACTATTTGTGTCCAGCAAATATACATAAAGAAGTAGTAAAAGATATTTTCAATATAAAGTTGGTATCAAAATTCTACTCATAAGGATGTTAGCTTTATGTGTTTAGGTTTGATCATATTTGATCAAAATAAAAACTTTAATCTTGAACCAATTGTTTACTAAAAGAATCTCTTTTAAAATAAAATGAATTGCAACAAAATTTAATTAATAACTGAATCACTTCATGGTTTTCAACTTCAGGTTTATCTAAATTATTTTAATCAAATATTTTACAGTATATTGTAAACTTGTTATACAAAAAGGGCTCCGACCTGTGCAGATCTGTTCAGGCTGATGACAAATTAATTACTTCTAAAAATGTTACTACTCAAGTTTTTCTTTTTTAAATTACATGTGCAAGTTTTAGTTTCTAAAAAAGCGGATCACAAAAATACTCTTGTTTACATAACTTGTGCTAAAGCTGTTCGAAGCATTTGCTTTCAAGAATACATCTGTCAGCAGTATACTACAGAAAAATATGTGACGTCAGTAACACCTGTTGTTGTTACTAACGATTCATAATGAACCACGCGTGTTGTTTCTCAAAACATCAAATCAGTGAATTTTACTTTCGACACTGGAAAATCCAGCTCAGTAATAGTTGAAACTTTTATAATATTCATGCTTTTACACATTAGAACAAATTAACGTGTTTCTAGTGTGAAACACATAAAAAGGACTTAAAGCTATCTACAAACCAAGAACTGCATTTCTCGCCTTGATGAGGTACTTGTTATTTCATGCAAAGATCACTGCGTGTAGTGTGAACCAAATTCATACTAAACAACTTCTACTATGGAGTTGTTCCACGTGTAGAATCAAATACGGCCACGATACATTCGGCAGCCGCTGCAATCCGGTTGTTGAATCACGCCGCCTCACAAAAGTAGCGTCCTTACGTTGTATAACAAAGTGGTCTTCATAAAATTGGTTTCTTAAATTTTCTATTCTAAAAGCTGCATCGTAAGTTGTAGCAAAGTCGTCTTCTTAATAAACTGCCTTCTAAATTTCATGTTTTCAGAGTTGCATTGTCAATTGTAGCATTATGTCTTGTCGCGCTAAATAAATTATCTCAAATTAAACAAGTTAATAACCTTTATACGTTACCAACCGCTATTCGAAGATGTATCCTAACTCATCAAAGTTGATACGCAAATTGCCGGCCTGCAATTTTTGATACATCTTATTGCTTCTTCCACGTATGGCCGACTGATTACAAAACTAGCTTCTGGCGACCGAGGCGTCCGAGGAGGGGACAGTCAAACAGAAACGCGCCTGCAAATAGCTGTAGAAGACACAGATATTTAACCACAAATAGAATACCAAAGGACGATGCTGCTTTAACGTATTACTTTAGTTGTTGGATGTAATTTACTATTGTTTTAATAAAAGTGTTTTATTATTCTCGCAATTTTATGAAGGGATTTATTAATCAAAAATAAAATTGTTACACGCGTTGGATGCCACATAATTTGACAATCGCTCAAAATATACGATTTCGGTGCATGAAACGCAGTGTATAACATCTACACAGGTGACGAATCTTGGATTTATTCGTATGAACCCGAAAGTAAACAGCAGTCGACTGTATGGGTGTTCCAAGATGAACGAAATTCAACAAAAGTTGTCCGCGCTCGAAGTACTTCGAAGAAAACGGCTACCTGTTTTTTCGGAATAAATGGAAATGTTACGACCGCTGCTTTAGAGGATCGTTGAACAGTTAATTCTGCTTGGTATCTAACTATTTGTTTGCCACAAGTTTTCGTAGAAATTAAAAAAATAAACCGACGACGCCAAATGATTCTCCATCAAGACAATGCGAGCTCTTACACATCAGCTCAAACAAGTGACTATTCGAGCTCTTAAAACATCAAAGTGATGGATTATCCGCCGTGTAGTAGTAATTTAGTACCTAATGATTTCTTTTTGTTCCAACACGTAAAGAACAAACTGCGTGGACAACGATTTTGGACACAAGAAGAGGCGGTTAATGCATTCAAAACCCATGTTTTGAGATATCTCAATCGGAATGGAAAAATACCATAAAAATTGGTTCCAACGTATGCAAAGGTGTATCGATCATCGTGGAGAATATTTTGAAAAACAGTAAAGAAGTTTTCACATTTTAAGTATTGATTTTGTTACTTATTTCCGATACATATCGAGCACCCTTCGTACACCCCACATTAAAAAAGTGTACTTTCAACAACGGTTAATAAACAATAAATCAGTTGTGAATGTAAACTGTGCACAGAGTTTACGCAAACCTATAACCAAATGCTATGTAATAGAAGTTTAAATACTAAAATTCGTAAAGAGTAATTTTAAATTAATGGCACAACTAATGTACTTGTTATACACTAGGAAGCGGACATAAGTTTGCGATAGCTCGTCGAAATGCTCCTGTCGTCGTCATCACCGAAGCTACTCTTGCGAAGTTGTCAGGATGAAGAATCTGGATCCTGCCCAGAGCCCAGCATAAAGAAGGTAGACCTCTTTCTTTGATTAAGACCAAACTTCCAACTTGTAAGTCGTATTGATTCGTTTTCCACAATTTCCGATCATCTGCGTGAAATAGCATTGTTCAAAAAAGTTGAGTTCAGTTTAGATTGTAACTTTGGTGGTAATGTTGCAATTTGAATGTAAACAGCACCCACTTTTTTGGGAATTCCAAAAGAACTCTCTGAAAAAATTAAAATCTGTCTTCAAAAATATAACATACAAATAGTTCATAAACCAAACAACTCATTTAAAGATTTTTTCACCAAACTATCGAACACAACAATAAGACACACACAATTTATAGAATTAACTGCACAGGATGTCCTGGGGTATACATAGGTAATACTAAACAATACCTTTGTAAACGAATTTATGAGCACAAATACACCATAAAAACTAATAATGAAAAAGTACTGCTCTTGCTTCTCATGCAATTTAAAACTTACACCAATTTGATTTTAATAATGTGGATATTTGAGGCACTGAAAGTAATGACAAGAGAAACGTAATAGAAACTTTACACATATATAAACACCGGAATACCATAAATTCAAAAACTGACCAAGATGGATCTGTGAATATTTACCATAATTTAATTTGTAAAAGATGAAACTTCTGAATTTTAACAAAGATATTCTACCACAATACTATTGTTTAAGCTATTAAAATTCCCCACATATTTAAATATACAACGTTGTGAAATGATTAAATATTAGATTACGCAGCCAATTATGATGTTGTAATTCATACTATTTATTTGAGTCAAACTGTGATGCATGTTAAAATGTTAGATTGTAGTGTTATTTGTTGTATTGACTTATATTGTACTATAATTAAAATTGCACAATGGTATGTCAAACTGTACCTCTAAAGTGCAGGTTTGTGGTATCTAAAGCGACATGTGAATTGTCACAATTCACAACGTGCTTTGAAGCACGTTTAGAATTCCAATTGCAAGTTGGAGTATTGGATTTTCTGAGCTAATTAATTGTGAAAAAAATTACAAAGGCATTTGTATACCTTTTAAATATATAGCATGGATAATAATAATCTTGGATTTAGGTCATCATTAAAACTTGGTATATTAGATAAGTTTCACATGTAAGTCAAGTGTTAACATATGTAGTAATAGTCTTTTATTTGACGCGTTTCGATAGCACAATAGCCAATAAATTCATCTATAAATACTAAAACTTTAACGATTATTAAATTTATATATATATATATATATATATATATATATATATATATATATATATATATTGTTGTGGAAATTATAAGTTAAGAAGAGTATATAGGTCTAGATAAAAAATTTGTAACAACTGTGTATATAGGAAATAGGAACAATTTATTTACGCGCCAAATTAATCAGTTTAGATAGTGAAAACGGACGGATAATAAGATATTTGTGTATTTCTAAATTGGAATGTAAAATTTGCATAACGGGTAAAAGCTTTAGAGTACATGAAAACCCAAGGATTTGCATAATTAGTTTTAATATTTTAAATCAAGCGCATTAGATATGAAAACGGAGCTTCTGAGTATAGAAAATCAATAATTTAAACGCATATTTCCATTTAACTAACTAAACGTTTGTTATACGAATTCTAAAAAATTCTAAAACTCGGAATTATAATTTTAAACCGACAGTTTGCTTTAAAGAAATACCTGATAGTTAAATGTCAAGTTTAAAGAACTGAAATAAACTTTGGGACAGAATTCTGTAGAATTGTTTGCAACGGCTGATGCGACAAGCTGCTAAAATAACAAATGCTTTAAAGACAAAGTGAAATGAAATATCCATAATGTAAAACAGATAGAGAACACGTATAATAAAACGTTGGTTAAGATACTCGTCGAAAGTACGCAGTAGATTTGGAGGCCAACCACAATATCGATTTTCTGTAGCTTGAGTGGGATTCTAAAAGAGACAGTAAATATGGGTGAAACGAAAAAAGGTAGCTAGGGGTTGGACGTTAAAGACGGGGGAAAGCATTATAATTGGTCGAAGGCTAGAAGTTTTGAAAAGTTTGTAGCATGTTTAATTTGTTCAGTAATTATTCGCATTGAATTACGAGGATAATGCGCTAAGCGTGCCAATAATGTTCCATATAGTACATAATGGAACGCTTCGTTTTAATAATCTTCTTGTAGTAAAATATATGTGTGACATAAAGTTATTTTGTCGAGCATCTCTAGCAATCCTGTTTCTTTCGTATTTCCCCACCTTTAACCGCGAGTCTTTGAATCGTCGCTATCATTCGGTTCTAGTTTGGTTCGTTAGTCGCACCTTAGCTATCAATCCATCAAGATCTTTTCCAGGCTAGCGGCTTGCGACATTCGATTGAATTATTTGTGTGAGCGGTCAAGTCATGGTAGACTTGAATAAATTTCAATAACTTCTACTAACGGTTTGTAATTTATACATTTTACGAACTCAATTTAATCTTGTTTCATATATTTAGCGCGCCTACAAAAAACAATAGAAAAGGACAAGTGAAGATTTTGTTTTGTAAGTTGTATGGTTCTGTACAAGGAATGGTTACGGCTTCCTAAGTTTGAAATGACTTATAGGATTGTTTGGAAATGATGTAATTTCTGTTCGGATTTGTCTAGGAATATCAGATGCAGTTTGGTTCGTTATTAAGTTTAAGAAATTTTTGCATGTGTTTAGAATGTCGTTAGTCTTTGATAAACAGACGATCATATAAAAAACACGAAATTTGCTATCATGTTTATGAACACATGATCTGTTTCACTTTCGATTATTGTTGAACTGGTTTTACAAACCGTAGAAACAAATTTTGTCAGGTTAGGTTTATATAATTGTAAGCTTTGTTCCATTTGAACTTCAGATAAATTTTAAGGTATATTTTCGACGTTAAACTTTTTTGTGATGTAGCACATTTGACAGATGTGTGCTGTGAAAGCAGATGTTTCGTGCAGCTTTTCTAAAATTCAAATTGAACATTCTTCAATCTTGAAGTTAGCTTTTATTCACAGATAAATTATAAAAACTAAGTATAAAAATTTAAATACACGCTGCGTAATAATTATGAAACTGTAATCTACCTGATAAGATCTGCCCAGGATAGAAACGTTAGTTCAATGCATTGTGGTTACAAATTATTTTGATCAAATATTTAAAACAAGCTTATGTTTAGAAAGCAGTCATTTGCTTTAAAAAGACAAAATTTTGACTTTGTTATAAATGTTATTGTTGAGAATTTTTTTATGTTAAAAAGTTATGAATTTTTTAAAAGAAAGTTTTTTTACTTGAGTAAACAATTAGCTAAACTTTGAGACTTTTATTTTGGTCAAATGCGATCAAATCTGATAATATAAAGGTAGAATTTTTGGGTAATAATTTTGTGAAAATATCATATTGGATATACATTTTTTTATTTTTAATACTTTTATAGGACACAAATGATGTTCTACTTTTTCTTTATTTAATCTTTGTAATTTCGTACAGAAGCTGCGTCTTATTTTTATAAGACAGGTTTTTGTTAACGAAGGCGATTGTTTTATCTCTGGGTTTCCACGTCCGCCCTTAGAATTGTGCTTTGCTCTTATCGTGATTATCTCAGGACTTGGTGGCGCCTATTTAACTTTGTTTAGTTTTTGTTTGGAAACAAAATTCGACTTCCTCCCTCCCTCCACTTCTTATTGTTCTACCCAGGAATAGACCCCTAGCTATGTCGGAAGATTTTTGTTCACTGGCAACCATATAGAAAATTAAGTTTAACTATCGCCCATCATACAACAACAAAAATTCGTTTCACTGGCGCCCAACGTTGGCATATGTCGTTTCACTGACGCCTCAACGTTTAGGGCTTCGAAATTTGTTTACTCAAATTTTATTTTGCCTTCGAAATTTGTTTGCTCAAATTTTATTTTGTCTTTGAAATTTGTTTGCTCAAATTTGCTATTGTTCTCGAAATTTGTTTTGGCACAAATTTAGTTGTGACATTGACTTTCTTTTAGTCAGTTAATTACTTTAGCGAAATTTATTTTTAACTTTAATTTTATTTTGGCCTAATAAAGATTTTATTCGATATTGTTTTGGCAAAAATCTATTTTTACCAAATTCACTTTTTGACTTTGACCTTTCGTTGCCCAAATTTGTTTTGACAATTTTCTTAAAGTTTGAATCATCTAGATTTATCAATTTAATTTCATTAAAATATTAGACTATTACAAATATGTCTGAAAAATTTCAAATTGTTTGTTTACTTAAAGAGGAACTGGAATATGAACTTAGGATTAGAGGTGTAATAAGTGAGAGACCTGTTGTTGAGAAAAGAAAAATTTTAGGAAGACTGTTAGCTAAAGAAGCTGATAAGCCTGGTTGTTTGATTCGCTTGAGTCAATAAAGAACATTTTGTCAGGATTTGATGATAATGCTACGGATTCTATTTTTAAGGGTACATCGGTTTGAGCTGTCGTCATATCATTTGAGAATTGCTCTTGTGCATAGGCACGTTTTTGTTTTTGATAGCAAATTTTTTATTTAGATCGGCATTCCAACACAATTTAGTCTAGGCGGAACTTGTCGTCGTGGTTGGTCGCTCAGCAATATGTTAGTCTAGACGAGACTCAGGAAGAGTTGGTCGCTCAGCATTACGTTAGTCTAGACGATACTCGAGGTGAGTTAGTCGTTCTAGTAATTTATGCATCATAATTTTTTTGAGTTGATGTAATTTTTGGTTGTTAGTCTAGGTGAGACTCGTAGAGGGTTTGTCATTCTAGCAAATTTAGGCGTTGTGAAGCATTGTAGTTGTTTCGACAGTTCGGTTGGTGGTAGGGTGAGAGTGTACCTGAACACTGATATTTTTTTCTGTTATCTATCGTCGTAATTAGTTTTTTATTGATGATTCTAAAGCCGGTAGATGGCACAAAGCTTATGTTTAGAGAACAGTCTTTTGCTTTAAAAAGACAAAATTTTGACTTTGTTATAAATGTTATTGTTAAGAATTTTTTTTATGTTAAAAAGTTATGAATTTTTTAAAAGAAAGTTTTTTTACTTGAGTAAACAATTAGCTAAACTTTGAGACTTTTATTTTGGTCAAATGCGATCAAATCTGATAACATAAAGGTAGAATTTTTGGGTAATAATTTTGTGCCAATATCATATTGGATATACATTTTTTAATTTTTAATACTTTTATAGGACACAAATGGTGTTCTACTTTTTCTTTATTTAATCTTTGTAATTTCTTACAGGAGCTGCGTCTTATTTTATGACAGGTTTTTGTTAACGAAGGCGATCGTTTTATCTGTGGGTTTCTACGTCCGCCCTTAGAATTGTGCTTTGCTCTTATCGTGATTATCTCAGGACTTGGTGGCGCCTATTTAACTTATAAATACTCCCTGTATGTTTGTTGTGGTTTGTATCATATGTTCAATAAATCAAAGTCACCTTCAATTTATGTCATAAATGTCAAACTTGAAGTTTTTATTATTTTGAAAACGATCCTAGGTCATGGATCGAAACGTTAATAAAGATAATTTCAAAAACTAGGAGTGGTTTAATCCCCAAAGAAGATTAAGAAGAATACTATTTAACTTAGTTTAGTTTTTGTTTGAAAACAAAATTTGACTTCCTCCCCCCCCCCACCACTTCTTATTGCTCTACCCAGGAATAGACCCCTAGCTATGTCCGAAGATTTTTGTTCACTGGCAACCATGTAGAAAATTAAGTTTCACTAGCGCCCATCATACAACAACAAAAATTCGTTTCAAGCTCTTGTCGGTTAGATGTTGTTGAGCGAATTTCATTGTAAAAGCACGGTAAACTTGAAATTTTTAGACGTAGAAGTTCGGTACGTTCAAAATTTGTAGAATCTGTTTTTAAAAATAAGCATTTCGATGGAAAGAGGGTACGTTAGGAGTGTTCAAAAGCATATAAATACACTGGGAGAGGTATCAAAAGCTCTCTCTTATATCTCTTACTTACTTGCTATTACGTGCTCTTAAGTTGTACTGATTCTCGCTTATTCGTTGACTTATTATACAACATTTTATTTAAAAGTGTGTAAAACGCGGTTAGTAACGTACCGGTAATGTATTATAAGTGTGATTTGCACAAGTGGGCGCTGGCTTATAAAAGGTACTGTTACTACACGCTACGATCTAATGATAGGACGGTGCTTGGGTAAGCGAGTTGAGAAGTTTGAAACCAGTATGCATAAAGTGTAGTGATTATGGAAGGTAAAGCTTGGCCCAGACAATTAACCGGGTAGAAATACTAAAAGTGGTTACAGAGATTTGGATAGCGAGTGGAAATGAGTTGAATCCAGGTATAATAACGAAGTGTATGGACACAACGACGAGGGTTTTGGAACACATCTTCAGAGGTAACGATGGAAGAAGCTTACTCCAGGTAAAGAAAATTAATTTCTTGCTTTTGCTTGAACATTTGTGCCGGTATTTTGTGCTCGAGTGTTTTGACTTTTGGGGGAGTATTTTATTAGCATAAAAATTCATTTGAAGGGGTATATGTAAAGGAGAACTGATATTGATTATTTAAAAATGTTAATTAATGACATAAAAATTTTGTTGTAAAGAGTAAACGGGTCTTTAGCTTTATTTTAAGCAAAAATGCGATGTTTAAAAGCATTTAGAGTAACTGGGTTATACTGAGCTCAACATAGACCAAAATAAAAATCAATTTAGGGTTGCATGACGGGCCCATGTACTTGTCTAAAATAAAATTGTTGAAATAAATAGTAATAATAAAATTTTATAAGGTTCAAAGATTTAGATGGTAATATTTTATGAGTTGTATATGCTAATGTGTAAATATTTTCGTGCTAATGGAGACTTGTTAATATGTGTAAATAAAAAGGTTGTATGTCTTGTTGCATTATTTGAGTGGTAATTTCATTTGACTGTATTTGTGAGAAAAGAATGAACTTAGAATGGTTGGTATCCAAGAAGAAGCAGATTTTAGAGCTAGCCAGGGTGTGCAGAAATAAAGGAGGCGTTCCAGAGGTATTGGAAAAAGAAATTAATTTTTTTTTCTCCGAAAATTTTATGACGGCCCAATCACTGGGACTCGAAGGCGATCCCGATTGTTCTAGGAGTCCACTGCAATTTTATGTTGGCCCAAGCGTGGGGCTTGATCGTTTTAGAGAAGTCCACTGCGATATATATATATATATATATATATATATATATATATAGAACTCATTTAAATATATATATATATATATATATATATATATACATATATAACAATTCATATACTACTACTTTAAAAGGTATAAAAATGCCTTTGTAGTGTTTTCACGATTAATTAGCTCAGAAAATCCAATACCACAGCTTGCAATTGAAATTCTAAACGTGCTTCAAAGCACGTTGTAAATTGTGACAATTTACATGTCGCTTTAGATATCACAAACCTGCACTTTAAAGGTACAATTTAACAGTTATGGAAACGGGTGTATATTGTTTCACATTGTGCAATCCTTAACATAAAGTCAGACAAAGATAGAATGACTAAGTAACATCATGTCCTACTAAGTAGCATAACTAAAGGTCTATAATACGCACATAATATACTGTAAGATTGCAGTTATACTAATAAATACTTTGAACTTCCTCAAGAAAATCTTCAAGGTGGGGTTTGTGTTTATCGGCAACTTCCGCTACATGCCTCCTGCAGAGTACCTAGTGAAAGGTAAGGAGGAAAGTATAAAATAAAGATCTTCTAATACAGCATTCGTTGCAGCTAACTTACAACTCCGTAAAAGCGTCTGCTTTACTCCCGGGACAGACCATGGTATTCCCCACTAACAACAAACAGTCAATTCTTTTGATTTCTGATGGCCAAACGGAGGTCGCTAAAAGCCAATCGAACAATTCTCAATTAGAAGTCACGTCAATGTTTAAAAAAAAGCGTTTAATTAAAACATAAAGTTATGATTTATCGTAGTTAAGAGGTATTTTATTGTAGATACGTAGTTTGCTTCATGCTGCACAGTCCTATTTTATTATTTGTAGCTTTATACTTATTTTATAGAATCATGTTTGACAAGCTCTAAACAAGAATTTCCCTAAAAGCCCTTAAGAACAATGTAAAATGTATTGCTATAAAATGAGGGCTCAAATTTTCTCTCATAAAGCAAATGCGACATTTACTTACTCTACCTCTTGATACGTCGATGCGCTGGTTCTAGACCGGAGGGAGAATTTTATAACGCTTGCTTCATAACCGACGATCGTAGTTGTTACATAAAACCTTCTTACTGTGGCTTTCTTTCACTTTGGTTTACGCGTGCCATGTATCAGATACGCTCCCCAAGCTCTCCTGATTTGAGGATACCGTGACGAAATTAGTGTGAACAAATTGAGTTGTGCTAAAAATTTATTCTTCAATCTAGAGAAATTGTTGAAGTTGTTTCATATATTAAAATGCAGCAAGGATTTTTAGTTTTATCTAATTGCCTGGAACGCAACGCTTTTGTAAAGGAAAATTATTACTCTTGGAATCTTTTATTACACTGCATTGTACTGTGCAGTGCAATAAGAAGAAACTAAAACGAATAATTTTTGCTGCTCTATTCTCAGAAATACCATAAGTTATTAGGAATGGTTTCATAATATTCATGACTACGATTACACAATAGTTCCTGTATTTCAAATTCAAGACATAGCGGGTAAATTGCTACCGCATTCTTTAGAAATAGCTAAAGCTACACGATGCACGTACTTAAAGTAAAACTATGAAATTCAAACAACGATGCAATTTATTTTATGTCAAGGATCATCTCACTTAATGCGTTCTAGTTGCAGAAACATTGGCTGACTTTACACCTACAACGCTGGAATATTATTACTTGCTATAATTATAAAAGTTGATACGCGGTCAGTATATAAGCTATATTAGTATGAGCAGTGCAAACAGTTCTTTTACATGTATTTTTCCATAAGAAAATCTAAGATTTATTTTTGTACCATTTGTACCATTTTCCGAAGTAGTTCGACTACAATATTTTGTGTAGTAGCGTGAAAAGCATTTCATCACAACTACCGCTGTTGCACAGACGCCTTCATTCTGAATCTACTACCCTATTTTCATTTATTAAAGAGGTGTTTGCTCTTTTCTAAATTATCCCTGTAGAATAAGGTAATGCTTTCAAAATTAAACCACAAGTTGATACAATTTAACAATTAATTTTTATTTTCAAATGTCAATATGGCGGTTACATAAACGGGTATGAATGAATTACGCCCCATGGCTCACTATTTAAGGTAAAAATCACATACCTTTGTGTGATTTTTACCTTAAATAGTGAGCCATGGGGCGTAATTCATTCATACCCGTTTATGTAACCGCCATATTGACATTTGAAAATAAAAATTAATTGTTAAATTGTATCAACTTGTTTTGTTACAGATAATCTAGAAAATAGTTAACACCTCTTTACGGTTAAGCAAAGTATGATTCAAATCAGAAATAAAGTACCCTACAACTGCTTCTTTAGAATCTTCTACACGGACAACATGATCAAAAAACATAATTCTCCCCTACAATAACGAATCTGTTAATTTTATTTATCTCCTTAGAAAAGCCGAAATTTTGATTGGCAAGTGATTGAAAGTATGATTCGTTCTTTTTTATTAATTCCGGGTGTTTAATTCTTCTTCTTCGATTGTTTTAAAAACCCTCTTTAAAAATCAGTTATGAGTTCCAATACTTTTTTGTTAAATAATTAAATTCCATAAATGTTTCTTGAAGGATAATCTGATATATCGCAATTTTTTTGACAGTCTCACTACATTGTTTCAGAAGGATTTTGGTTTATATCTTTGTAGATCCGACTTTTGACTTCCGTGTATAGAATATAAGATCCCTCTTCAAAGGTAGAGTATTCGAAGTTTGAAGTGCGTGTAGTTATCCGAATTTTTAAGTTGAGTGACCTTTATCGAAAATTAGAAGGCCTATATCATTGTGGACTCCTGCAAGGAACTAAACAAATCGTAGTACCACGAAGTAATGTTCAAATCAGAATCTTGCTGGAATAAATGTTTCAATATTTACTGAGATTATTTCCAGCAGGAAAATTATTGGTGTTTTAGGAATGAATTGAATATTCTCACTAAATTTACTAGTACTGTAACTTTGAGTTGCACCTTTAATATTGTACACTACTACTAAAATAATGGGTTAATTAAATCTCGACAATTCATGAACCCAACATTTAACTTTCCAACGCACCATCAGAAGACACTTTATTGGTAGAAACCAGGAAGTTTTTTACCTGCCGAACCCTTGTTATTTCAAGTAAGGTAGGTATCTTTAACGTGCGTGACAATACTCACACACGGGACCTACATTTTACCGCTCATCCGAACGAGAGTGTATTTTTTGTGAAACATGCTCTCATAACACTTTTCAGGTTGTCCGTATCGGGAATCGAACCCGGTATTTTAAGATCGGCAGTCATACGGGAGGAAACCTGTCTGAACCACAGAGTCACCGATGCTTCATGGTCATCTGATTATTATGCCTTGTGCCCTCTTTCGGCCATTTTAATCTCTCATCATTCCACATTTTATTTATTTGACTTGTTTGGGATATAGGAGTCACCTCACGATATATCTATAGCGCGAAAAATCTTCGATTCTAAATAATGTTGTAACAGCTAACAGTCATTACGATACGTATCTAACATCAACAGCACCATCTTCTTTGACACCGTTGTCTTGTGTAATCAATGTGAATACTAAATTTACTTGCCTTTGCATTTGAGATAAAATTGTGTTTCCAACTTAGTATACTAATATTGAAATCATTTGATTGACACCGGTTTTAATTAAAAAAAGTTTAACGATTTCACAGTATTTTTTAAAATCTGTGTTTTTAAGCAGCCTCAGATATTCACTGGATATAATTTTTTTGTTTTCGTGGTATTTTAAACTTGGTTAGTTATATTTTAAAAAGTTTAAGCGTTACACAGGTTAACTTTTCTTATTTAACTAAGCAAAAATTTAATTTACACCTTACTACAAATTAAACTATGTTTATAACTGAGAACCAAGCACGCAAAATGCGTTGAATCAATTTTTGGTACTTTGGGAGTTAAATGCAGATCTTTTATCTTTACATGAGTGACATCCAATGGCAATCTTAGAATTAAACTAAATGTGTTAAATCCTTATGAAATTCCTGTTTAAAACAAGCAAATCAAGTTTAACGCGAGTTATGTATCCCCCAATCTATGTGTGTATAATAAAATAGAAGTTATTAGGAATTACTAGAAATTGTTAAAGAAATTATTAAGTAAAGTACAACAATGTAGTTCAAGGATAATGAAATAAAGGTTATTAAAAGTCACAAGCAAGTTGTGAGAAACGTATGCAATACGTTGTATTCCAGACTATAGTTATACTGCAGATAGTAGGTCACAGACTGTTGAGAACCGTGATTATTTAGAAAGTAAGATTGTTACATTGTATAATGAATAGAATTCAGAAATAAGCAGACATGAGCTCTGCAAGTTTCTCCAGACACGTGAGCGGCAGGGACAACAAAAATACCCCTAGAGCCCCAAGACAGTCAGTCAGTTTACAGTATTTCAGCTTTAACATTGCAGTTTGCTTAGACTACTCACTTATATTAGTTCAATTATTAATTATTTTGGACTTAGAGTATTTTTAATCCAGTTTGTTAAAATTCCATATTAATATCTGTTTAAACCAAATAAATTGTTAGGAAGTTTTGTAAGAAGTTTTTAAGAACACCGCTCCCAAGGCCCGAAACGTAACTCGCATTAAATTCAAAAGTAAAATCAAACTCCAGCAAAACTTAATAAATCCTTAATGTTCTTTCATTGGTCACGTATTATATTTTGTCCTTTTTACTAGATGGCAGTATTTCCATGTTCAGTAAATGTTTGCAGGGTGCTTTCCATTATTGGCATTACAGAAGTCAACTTTGTTGTAGACATGTCATACATAATCTATCTCTTTAGATACTCCACGGCCATGGTAAAGTTTTTAATTTTGCAGACTGTCGTCATTTACGGTTGGGAGCAAAATCTACTACAGTGGGAAGTTTATATTACCATAATTAAAATTATCATAATCAAGTTCAGGTTCAGATATGAATACTTCCACATTCCAAACTATGAATACAGCAGTACTCAATTTGAACCCATTCAGCATAACCTTTATTAAACTCTTACTACCTTTATTTTGTAAGACACATAAAAGGTAAGGATTTGATATGTAGTTATTATTATATTCCAAAGTGTAAATATATAAATAAATGAGCATTTTCAATAGAACATTTGTAGATTAAAATTACAATCAGTTATCAAGTATTATGTTACTTACGTAGTAAATTAACGTTAAATGTCTATCAACAAAAATCAGTAATACAATAAACTATTATTACACTAGAAAACGAATATTTAATAACAATAATGAAAATACCGCACACTCACCGCTTCAAAATGGACAACAAAACAGATAAGTATAAATTGTAGTGTCAAACAGTGGTTAAAACGATGTTAGCGCATGCCTATTGAATTAATATTGTTCTCTAGGGGACGGGAGAAAAACAAAATAACCAAGTGACAGTTTGAACTCAGCGTATTTGCGTGGAACATCTATGTAATAGGTTAACTGTGGGACATGTTATGAGTAACTTAAGTGCTATCTGCTGTATTGATTGCCAGGTTTATTTTAATGTTTATCAATGACGTTAATAGTAATGGGCGATATTGCCATATTAGTTAAAAATGATACCTTAGGAAGTAGAGCTAGCATATTCAATTCAACAAAACGTAACCTAACAAACGATAAAAGGTATAGTTTGCTATGGTATTTCGTACTGACAACAAAAAGTGAGAAAGTTTACATCTCAGATCAGCAACTAGAGCCTCAACAAATGGACTTGTATAGGTAAGAGATAAGAATATAAACAACTGGTTTTCGTAAATTTAATGAAAGACGCGTATAGTTGGTTGCGTATCTACGCCGTTGAATTTATAGAAATGTAAATTAAATGATTGGGACGGAATACTTTTTTTTATAAATTAAATTAACAATGCAGAGATGATTATTTAAGTATGAAATAAAACGTAAGAGGTTGTGCTACAACTTGGTATGTAACTGATTGTTTCCATTTTTTAATAAACATGGGAATGAAAATTAAAACTGTAAAACATTTGTTAGACCGTGTAATTGTGTTAGCAAGACATTGTTACGTTGAATTCTAATAAAAATCAGCCAAACTATATTCGTTCCTAATATATAAAGTCAGTTTTAATCAAAACCGCGTTCTAAAAATTTTCACCTATTTAAAAATAATACGAAAAATGATTTCGTTCTAAATTTAGTTGTTCATCTAGATAAATTCCGTTTAATTGAAATCCTGTTCAAATATTTCGCTAATTGGCAATAAAAGTGCAATAAAATATTCTATTTGCGTTTGGGTGTTTAAAGACTACGCTTCGTTAGGGCAAGGTCGCCTGTTATTTGTGGTTATTCCCTGTATTACGGCGATAGAAGAAGCCCTGCGCTATACAACGCAAGGTTGGATAACAACGCTCCGAACAACCTGTTCAGAGATACACGAGATATAGAGCAAACTTAAGAATTATTTCTGGTTGTTATCGCAAGTTTATTTGACATGGTTTGGTTATTCTAAGGTTGCACACGGAATGCGAAGTTTCCCGGCGGCTAGAAGTGTCGGATTTTCTTTGGTCCTACTGCTACTATGTACTGTTGTGGGTGTACTGCTAAGTGCTAACACTATGTACGTGATGTATGGGCCTTGTGGGACTGCCGCTTCTGTTTGTTAGAAGAGAAGTGGATCCCTAAGGTCGTATACACATTTCCTTTACTACCTGTTTTTGTCTCGTTTCAACAACTATGTGACTAAAATTATTTGCGAGTTAAAATTGTGGTAAACCCCAGTTTTACCACAACCAAATTTAAATACACATTTTTGGAATTTGATAAACTACTTCGCTTTCTCCTTTTTGTGTGCGGATTAAATTATTATTTAGACCAACTATTGGGTGTAACTTTTCTTGAAATATCAAATTTTAGTAATAATAAATGTAAACTACCGTGTTCTGATATTTTATGTATTAGATATTTTTATGCTTACGATAATGCTTTAGAGCTGTTGTTTTTGGCGGGGAAACTTTCTTTTTGCTTTAGTTGGTTAATTAATTTAGGGGGTACGGTAGGGCCCTAAAAGCGGCAGCTCTCCATGTAAACCTTTGGCTTTGTTTGTACTGTGTTCGGAGTACTAATGTACTCCTGTATATACATTTTGTATTTTTGCTTTGATGTTAATTATTAAGTTTTCTGGATGTCGGTGGTTAATTTATTGAATGAGTGCGAGTGTGTTTGGTTTATTTTTATTTCAGGTCCTCCGTTCTTTTGTTTAGGTATTTCTAAAACCCCGCCCACTCACTGGCTGAGCCCAGACAGTCTTTCTTTTTTTATAGGTTTTTTTTATAGGCTACGGCTATGCACGTAGCAACATATGTGCAGTGAGGTCACATTAGGTTATGTTAAAATATTATGAAAATATTATTACGAAACCGCAAGTAAAATAGATAAAGAAATTAAACTCTACAACATGATTTCTGTTGTTTCATCATTAAGTAAACGTCCTATTAAGGAAACACCCAAAACCAGATCAATAGACTGCATCTACATTTGAAAAGTAGAAGCAAACCATCTAGTTAAGTGCCTGTCTGTGTAAAATATTACAGGCCTTCTGCGTGCGTCGATGGACCTAAGGGTAGTAGAGGGAGAAGTAAGGGGTTACTGTAACTTGTTGTTTAGAGAAACAGGAGAACGTAAGAAGCTCTCAAGATGTGTAGTCGCTTAGCTTGATTTATATTTAAATAAACCTTTCTTTAAACTTGATGTTGTTTATTGCATTACATCAACTTTGGTGCCGAAATCCGGGAAGATCTGGTGATAAATATAAACGAGCTTTAACGTAAATATTCAAAATAACGGAACGGGAACGCGAATATTTAACAAACGGCTATACTATCGAGGCTTCATGATGGAACAAGTAAAACGGACAATTTATAGAACGCAGTTAACTAAAACAGTTAATAATATAAATTCTATGCTAGAAAGTAGTTTCAGTGTTGAAGACATTTATACAGCTATGTCAAAGTTAAAGCTTGCAAGTGACAATCTGAAAGAAATTGATAAGCAAATTGAACCTCTGCTTAAAGAAAATCTAGAGGACGAGTTAATGAAAAGGTATGAATATGAAGAGGTTGCTGTAACTACGATGTCTAAGTTGGAATTTAAATTAAAATGCACGGAAAAATCGCAGATAGAGGTTGACTCGAATTTAACGAATACGGTACCAGTAAGTAACGAAACAAGTAGGCCGTCCTTTACGTCAGTGAAGCTTCAACGTGTACAGTTAGCAAAGTATGATGGTACTGCAAAGGGCTGGCTTCCTTTCTGGGAACAATTCAGAAGTATGATCCACGACAATCAACAATTAACGAACGGAGATCGATTCAACTACCTGCGAATGTATGTCACGGTAAGGGCCGCTGAAGCAATTGAAGGATTTCCTCCATCTGGAGCATTCTATGAAGAAGCTTTAAATATATTAAAAGATCAATTTGGAAATGGGGAACGGCTAATTGAACAATATATTGATAGCATTATGAAAATCGAACCTGTAAAATCTAAAAATGACGTAAGCACTTTAAGGAAGAATTACAATCTAATTACTTCAGCTATGCGTGCTCTTGAAATATTAGAAGTATCTAGTTCTCAATACAACATAATCGTAAGATCGACTCTCATTAAGTCGTTGCCAACGGAATTGCGTTTAGGATTTTATCGACAAATGAATATGAAATCATCCAATCATCTAGAAATTATTACGAATAATTTAGAAAGTTCATCATCAAGGTCAGAGGAAGATGCAGATCGCCAGGTAAAAGATTTATTGCAGTTTCTTAAAAACGAAATTGAGTCCTTAGAACAAGCTTTAAATCCGGATGCAGGTTGTAAAGAAAAGATGCTCCCAACAGAAAAGAGAACGCATTACAAAGGAACTGCGTCTAGTTTATTAGTCACGCCGAACAAACGTCTTGAATGCCGTGCTTTCTGCAAGAAAGACCATAAAACCGAAATGTGTGACACAGATGTACCTTTAACAAGGAAGAAAGAAATTCTAAAGGCAGCAGGAAATTGTTACCGTTGTACGAGAAATAACCATAGTGCTAAATATTGTAAAAATAGATTCTTAAGATGTAAACAATGCAGAGGCAGACACGCAACAACTATGTGCGACCCAAGCTTTAAGCCAGGTAAAGATAGATACAACGCTGAGACGACAGGTATTACATTGAAATTAACGAAAGGCGAGAGTTCAATGAACACTTCGGCGCCGTCGGTGTCCAGTTTGATGACAAACGTAAACAAAAATGGGCTATTGCAAACGGCTTGTGTTTATGCCTTTGGCGAAAATTCAAAGAAGTTAATCAGATTAGTTATGGACGGCGGCAGTCAACTTTCATTTATTAAGGAGAATTTATCAAGGGTATTAAATTTGCCTGTTGTTGGACAACATAGGGTTCGTATTGCCGCTTTTGGAAATAGTTCAATACCGTCTAAGCTTTACAACCGCGTTTTAATTACTTTGAAGGGACAATATACAGATGAAATTTTAACGATTGAAGCTGTGGAAGTTCCAGAAATTTGCATGGATGATTTACATCTACCTAAAGAAAGCGTGGTAAAGTATCAAAACTTGCAGCTTGCTGACAATATCCCGTTTAATATAGATCGAGCGTTAATTGTTGATGGAATTAGTATCCTTATTGGGGCAGACAATTACTGGACAGTAGTGACAGGAAAGAATATTTGTCTAAACAAAGGTTTAGTAGCGGTGGACACGAAATTTGGTTATGCTTTGCATGGCCCCATACCAGTTGATGCTACAACCATAGGAGTAAATCTGCAAACAGTGTTACATGCGACAGTTATAAAAACAGAAGCCGCGATCGAAAGCATGTGGGATTTGGAAACAATAGGTATAACCAAAGAAGCAGACGACGATAAGAAATTTTTTGATAATTTTTTGAAAAATAACGTTCATAAATGTGATGATCGATATTTAGTAGCGTTACCGTGGAGGAATGAGGATGCAGTGATTGAAAATGATAATTTAATTAGTGCCCGAATTCGTGCTCAAAGGTTAAAGTTTAAATTGACCAATATTAACAAAATATGTGAATATAACGCTGCTATCAAAGGAATGTTGGATAATAATTATGCTGAGTTAATTTCCCGCGGTGATACTGAAAAAACAAATGGCGATCGTGTTTACTACATGCCACACAGGCCGGTTTTTAGAGAAGATAAACAAACAACGCGTTTACGAGTGGTTTTCGATGCGTCTTCACATGCCCCGGGACAAAAATCGTTAAATGACTTATTAGAAAGGGGGCCTAATTTAAGTCCAGATTTAATTAAGATTTTGCTTAATTTTCGTGTAGGCGAGATCGGAATTACGGCTGACATTGAGAAAGCATTTCTACAAATTTATTTACATTCCGACGATAAAGATGCACATCGATTCTTATGGTACAATAACGACAATGAACTGGAAACGTACCGTATGAATAGAGTAACAATCGGAGTTACATGTAGCCCGTTTCTTTTAAATTCCGTGATACGAACACATTTAATCAATAATCGAAAACAGAACCCTGAATTTATTGAAATCTTAGAAAGTGAACAAACGTGGCCAGATAATACAATAGAGACAGCTACGTCAACGATAGATATAGTATCGAAAATGTCTTTACTAATTAACGACACTATAAAAGGTAGCAATCAATTTATAGATTCCTCCAGATACAGTGATTTTGATCGTTTAGTGCGGATAACGGCATATGTTTTACGATTTATAGGAAATTTAAGAACCAGAAATAATAAAGAAATAAAGAGCTTAACCGTAAACGAATTTGAAAGGGGATTAACAGCTTACAAAAGGGTCAGGGTATTGAACGGAAATCGAGTATTTCAACTTTAAGCCCTTTCTTAGATAAACATGAATTGCTGCATTTGGGTGGACCTCTTCATAATTTAAGAGAAGATTTCGACCTCAAGCATCCCGTTATTCTATTGAAAAATGCACATTTAAGCAAACTACTAATAATGAAGTTTCATAAAACTCTTCATCATAGTGGTGTTAATGCGACACTTTACGAATTACGTAAACGATTTTGGATTGTACGAGGACGGCAATTAATAAAGTCCGTTTTAGCAAGATGTGTCATCTGTAAACGACTTCGTGGAAAGTTAGAAGCTAAATAAAAAAAAATAAAAAATTAGGTTATCTTAAACAAAGGAAAAGTTATTACAACTGCAGCAATTCAAAGCTCATTTATTTAGAAACTGATTTAAATATTGTAAAGTTGCACAAGCCCTATAGTAGGGGATAAAGAATACTACTATAGTAAGCCTGCTTATCGTAAAAGGCGATTAAAAGGCGCAGCAAGGGGCAGCAGCCTTGCTGGCTAAGAGATATTGGAGGAGGGTCGGTTGGTCTTGGGCGATCCTCAATAATTTACAAGCTTGTTGGAGGTTGGACGTGACGGATACGGCTTTTTGCTAAAATCTTTAAAAACTGCGTTGTGGAAAGATATGGGAGCCTACCACAATATTTCCCAGGTGTGCGTGGCCTAAAACACGAAATACATATGATGGAGAGCTCACAAGTAAAATTCTTGTCCGGAGGTAAAATACTCCCTCATTCGAATCTCCGGGAGGGGGTACTTGGGGCTCGTCATCGTAAGAATATAAAACAACAGTTCGATTTAGTGATAGGGACTTGGAATGTGAGGTCATTACTTAGAGTAGATAAGTTAACGAATTTATTAGTCGAAATGAGAAAAGAAAAGCTGGACATTTTAGGTATTAGTGAGGTGAGATGGCCAGATAGTAATGACTTTTTGGAAAGATAATTATAGAATAATTACAACTTCTTCAACTAATGGACAGGCAGGCGTAGGAATAGTGTTAGGTAAAAGATTAGGGCATAAAGTTAAAGAGTACTTACAATTTAGTGATAGAATAATTATGGTTAGATTGAGTACACAACCCACAGACACGGTTTTAGTTCAGGTTTACATGCCAACAACTCAGTACGAGGATGAGGAAGTAGAAAAGGTATACGAGGATATAAATAGTATAGTGAGAAAAGTAAAAGGAGATGAGAATTTAATAGTTATGGGCGATTTTAATGCGTCAGTGGGAGAAGGTAGTGAGGGAAAAATGGTAGGAAAATTTGGGTATGGCAGACGAAATGATAGAGGAGAAAGATTAGTTGAGTTTTGCCAGGAACATAGATTAGTAACTGTAAACACCCTATTCGAACAACATGTTAGGAGAAGATATACCTGGAAAGCGCCAGGTGATAGGGCTAGATACCAAATAGATTATATTTTAGTTAAACAAAGATTTAGAAACCAAGTTAAAAACTGTCGTAGTTATCCAGGGGCTGACATAGATAGCGATCATAACTTAGTTAAAATGAAGTGTAAACTAAAATTCAAAAAATTGAGAAAGGTTAAAAGAGAGGGATGGGATCTAGGTAAGCTTAATGATAGTAGGGTAAAAGAGGAATATAAACAAGTATTAGATAATAAGAGCAAAGAGATAGCTGTAGGAGGGAACGTAGAAAATAGATGGAAAGAAACAAAACTGACTGTACATGATACAGCAACACAGACTATAGGTAAGAAAAAAATAGAAGCGAGAAAACCGTGGGTAACAAAGGAGATATTAGATTTAATAGAGAATAGAAGAAAGCTTAAACCTTTCAGAGAAGTGGATAGTGAAAGTAAGCAAAAATATAATACAGTTAGAAATAAGATAGTACATGAGTGTAGAAAAGCTAGAAATAAATGGGTGGAGGAGAATTGTAAGGGAATACAAGATGATTTGAGAGTAGGTAAGACAGACAGGTTAGAAAACGACCAAGAAGAGGATGTAGAAATAGGGTTCTCAATATTAAGAGAGAATTTGATAGAGCTGTTCGGAATCTTAAAATATATAAAGCGCCAGGGATAGACGATATTCCCGCAGAATTAATAAAATATGCAAGTCAGAAAACTTTAGATAAATTATATGAACTAGTAAAAGTAATATATGACACAGGTGAGGTTCCAATAGATTTCGAAAAAAATATTATTATCCCAATCCCAAAAAAGTCAGGAGCTGTTAGGTGTGAGAATTTTAGAACGGTTAGTTTAACTTCTCATGCTTCCAAAATACTAACAATAATAATTAAATTAGAGTAGAAGCTTTGACTGAGAATTATTTAGGCGAAGACCAATATGGTTTTCGTAAAGACAGAGGGACTAGAGAACCGATACTAATGATTAGGGTAATTATCAAAAAAAGGTTACAAAAAATTAAAAAGACTCATTTCGCGTTTGTAGATTTAGAAAAAGCATTTGATAGGGTTAATTGGATTGTTATGTTCAGGGTTTTGCAAAAAATAGGAATCTCTCATAGGGATAGAAAAATTATTTATAGTCTATATAAAAACCAAAGCGTAGTAATTAGATTTGATGAAATAGAAAAGGAAGCTAAGATTATAAATGGTGTTAGACAGGGTTGTATACTGTCTCCCTTGATTTTTAATGTTTATATTGAGGAAGCTTTAAACTTAGCTAGAGAGAGAAAAGAGATAGGTATTAGTGTACAGGGACAGAAAATAGACATGTTACGTTTTGCAGATGATATAGCCATTATAGCAAAGTCTAGAAAAGAGTTAGGAGAGTTTTTAAATATTTTAGATGAGGTACTACAGAGTAACTATGGTATGAGAATTAACTCAGTAAAGACAAAGATAATGACAAGTGAGTTACAGCCTAGTTCTAAACCAAAATTAAAAATAGGTAATACCGAGTTAGAAGAGGTAGATGAATTTTGCTATTTAGGTAGTATAATTACAAAAGATGGACGTAGCAGAAGGGATATAGTAGCTAGAATAGCTCAAGCTAAAAAAATGTTTTTAAAAAAGAAAAACTTACTAATAGCTAATAGTATTAGTTTAGATAATAGAAAAAGTTTCTTAAAGTCGTACGTATGGAGCGTTCTACTATACGGTAGTGAGACTTGGACAATTAAAGAAGTAGATAAGAAAAAGATAGAAGCTTTTGAAACTTGGTGTTATAGGAGAATGTTAAAGATTAGTTGGACAGATAGAGTAACAAACGAGGAAGTTTATAGAAGGATAGGTGAGGATCCCTGTATGTGGAAACAATTGAAGGTCAGGAGAGATAGAATGATAGGGCACCAGTTAAGACATGAGGGACTATTTAGTAAAGTCTTAGATTATAGACTACCAAATAAAAATAGAGTAGGAAGGCCTAGACAAAGCTATATTAGTCAAATTATTAGAGATGTAGGTTGTGAAGGGTATGTAGACCTTTTTAGACTAGCTCAGAATAGAAAAGAATTTAGAGCTGCGTCAAACCGACTTTAAGTAAGTTCGAAAACAAAACAAAAAGAAAAATAAAAATCAGTTAACTAAATATCACCAGGACATGACTCACAATTGGTTAGCGGTCTGGCATGTTGGTAGCGTTTCGTTGCTTAAGCCTTACCATAACATATAATTTAATAAACGTCACCATGTCATAACTCACAATTAGGTAGCGGTCTGGCATTTTGGCAGCGATTCGTTGCTTAAGCCTTACCATAACATATAATTTAACACTTTTCCTTTTTGAAGCGGATAACCAGGTTATATTTCTTTTCCTTATAAATGGTAATCATGTAAACATGTTAGAGTTCTTTAACAACCATCAGGTTGCTAATATCTATGTAGAGCCTGCTGGATAGGAAAAAGATAGAAGGATATAGGAAGACCTAGACCAAACTATATTAGTCAAATTATTAGAAATTTGGGTTGTGAAGGGTATGTAGAGCTTTTTAGATTAGCACAGAATAGAAAAGAAGTTAGAGCTGCGTCAAACCGACTTTAAGTAAGGTCGATAACAAAATGATGAATGATGATGAAAGTTGCACAAAGCATACAACCTATACAGTGACTAATTTAAAGCAAGTGTGTATATTTTTACTAAAATTTATAACACACCCGGTACTGGGAAGAAGCGTGTTGCATTATCGAAAATGAAAGCACACAAAAGAACGGTCAAGGCATTTTAGGACCTAGCCAAAAAAATCCACCATTTTAACAAACATTTTGCTTTGATTTCCAACAAGATCAGCCCTTTCCAAGAACTGTGAATGACGCATTTTACTCGCACCGAATCAGTTATTACGTTCTGAGTTGTGTCAGTATGCAATCACAAAATCCGACGTTCTGCACGTGGTCCAAAGACCAAGCTAGACAAGGATCCAAACAAACGGTTCAGCAGTTTTAATTCAATTATATTATTTAAACCTAGTAGGTACAGAAGTGCTATGCTTATTTTGCGATGAATGTGGAGGCCGAAATAAAAATTTGCATATTATTCACGCGCTCTATTATTGATTGATAGTAAAATTTTCAAATGTATTGGAAATTAAAATCATGTTTCCTGACAGAGTACACAATTTTTGACAGTAGGAATGGTATTGGCCATATGGAAAAATGTTTAAGAAAACACCCTACAATTTTAAGTAGGGAAGAATATGAATTATGTTCTGAATTTGGAAGTGTAAAAGATCATTAACTATAGATCTTGAAGAAATTCCACATTGTTTATTGAAGAGGGGCACAACTGATAAAAATTTGAGCTTGAAAGAAACTGTTTACTTAACTCCTTATGGTACGTAGATTGCCTACATTCTAGAAATATTAAGAGTTTTGATGAGCACATGTAAACTGTTTTATTCTGTAAGATTTGTCAAATAATTTGGGAATTATATTTAAATGTAGTAGTGTAAAAATGTATTTTTTTTCTGTTTTTATGTTTTAGTAGTTTCTATTCATAATTTGCTCGTTTTACGCCAATACAGAGTCAAAAGTTAAGATTCTGACGATATTTATGATACGTACGTTGATGCCGCTGTGTAAATATAATTAATTATTTGTTTGTTGTGCCAATTTAACTACAGTGGTTAAATGTCACTTAGTCTGATATCATAAAGCATGCAGCGATATTTAAGGAGCGTATAATGGAATAGTCCTTTTATTTACAAAATATCCTTCAGCTTTTTTGTTACGAGATATGATTAATATTTAACGTTAAAACGCGAGGAGTAAAGAATTCATGTTTGTCCTTTAAATTCATCTGAGCTACTTATTAGAGTTACATTTTACATGTGTTTTTAGCAAATTGGTTTGTGTGTCCTGTCATTTTGTTCTTTAGACACCCCCACTATCTTCGATTGTGGTAACGTGGCAAACATTTCCTTTCTTTTCTTTCTCTCTGCTCTTTGTTACCACCTAATTAGGGCAAGTTCACTCCTTATTACTAACTGTGTTCTTTCTTTCTGGCCCATTCGCCTTACGTCTAACAGTACACTTTAATAAGTGTGTCGAATATCATTTATACCCCATTTAAAAACAGAACTTGTTTGACTGGAAGCCATGCACATGTAACAGAAATCCTTGCTTATCCGGAGAAAAAATAAAACAATGTCTCAAGATATGAAAACTTCCGGGCTGTGTACACGAATTAATGTTATTGAAATGTCTCAAAACACGCTTACCACTGGACCGATGTTATGCATAAATGGTCGATTTGGAAATCAATTTTATGTATGCAATATACGTTGGTGTTTCGCAAAAACGTAAAAGTAAACATTATGTAGTAAAGTTTTATAAGTTCAATGTTGTAGCATGACATCTTGAAAGTGGTATGCTATTGTTGTTTATTTTCTCAAAGTCTGTTAATATTTTTTTCTTTTGTCATTGAGTTGATTTTTACAAATACTATTTATGTTTTTACCCTCATTTTGAATTGTGTTTTCATTTAGATTAATTTCCTATATACAATTCAAGGCAGTGTTTCTCTACACCTACATTCGCAGTTATGTTTTACTCATACACAACCTAGGTAGGTTTCAATCTTCTCGTGAAGTAGAAGCGTTTAATTCTCTGTAATGTTAGTATCTCATGCTAAGTCTTATCTCATCTTTACCAAATTTTTTGTTTTCAACTGTCTATTAGCAGCTAGGAAACCCTCATTCTTTGTACTAGAAAGAAGCGAAGATATATTGTTTATTGCACACGCCTTAACACGAGGTTGTTTCAGGTTAATGTTTTCAGAAATTAATACTAAAGTTCTATAAATTTGTAGGAGTCATTTAAAAGTATTTTACTTCCAATGTTCCGTAAGGATCCATCTTAAAATCATCAGATGCTAAAATGTAGGTAGATAACTTTTCTATTGGTCGTGCCTTTGGCTATGAAAATCCTAATTCCTGATATTATTTTTAGGGTTTTTCCAAATATTGGCGTTATGTTTGTATCTTTCTTTTGAAGAATATATCTGCAGGAAAACACTATAAAATTTATTTTATGGAGGCCGCCTGAAGTTAAACTTTTCTATTCTGCTTTTTTTAATGTGTTAATGTGAGGACCAGCAAACACGACCTCATGCTACTCACAATAACTCCGTAGACCTGATGATATAAAGTAAAAAAAATGGATAACGATTGTTATTTTTCTGTTTTCAAAAGTCCTCTTTTTTATAAATCTACTTGCTACGTTTTAGATGTGGCTTGCTTGTGTCCGTTTTGATTTAATTTCTATTGCAGTATATGTGTAGGTTTATTAACTGGATTCTTTTCCATAGAATGGTAAACTAATCAAATACAAACAGCGAGAAGGTAACCAAATTTGGCTTTCTTTCTTAATCTCGTTTCCAGTAGTTGCATGTGTCTTTACGTTTCCGGTAACAATCAATTGATGCTGAGTCGCGAGATAGATTTTGAGTCTTTGGGAGCTTCTTTTTAAAAAGTTCATTTCTAAAAACACTACTATCAAATTTATTTTAATTCTATAATTACAAAAATGATTTGTTTCTTTTACAACAGACTTGAACGCTTATGTTCATTAAACGCAAGATAATGCAATTTAGAAATATTGTGAGTTAATTTTTAAATAAATAAACAATTAATAATTAAGAGTAGCTTGAACACCTAACAATGTTGAAGTTATGAAGTTTGAAGACTGATTGGCGATCGTTCTGTGAAGAAATTACAGATTTTGCTTCCTGCTGTTTTTTGATAAATCACATAATGTCTTTATTTATAGATAATTATAAATATGTCAGCTTGATTGCAGTTTACTGTTTCTTAACCTATGATATCAAGTTGCGTCTGGGTTACAAAGGAGTCGTTTCTTATTCTTATTTCTGAAATGAACTCTGTTGACACTTAATATATAACTTTCTTTTATTCAATGTATCATGCTATATCTAAGACATAATTATTTCATTTAATTTTAAATACATATTAACGTAGGGATATGCAACTCGCGTCTTAGGAAATTAAAAATATAAATATACGCAACCTTTAATTTAAATTTCATTTTTCACGACCGGGAGTAGAAATCAACTTCTCTAGTGTCAAAATCATGATAGAAGTACACCATTTTCTCCCTAGGGAAATAATAAGGAAAATACTACCTTGGGAGTTTTGATTATTTTGACAGTTTAATAGAAAGTTACAAACACAAACTCATGTTTTATTCATACTTACAACTAACGAAACTGATCCACAACTATTGAAAGAACATGTAATATTTGAGGAAATATCGTTTGTTATAACTTTGTTATCTGAAATCAAACTAACACTTTTGTGACCTAAATTACACGTATTTGAAACACCTTTTAGCACTTTATTTTCAATGTATGTTTTATTTTGATCATAATCTTGAATATAGCCCTCGGTCCCGGCCGAAAATTTCCATCCTCCATTGTAATATCAGCCCTAGGGTTTGCAAGTACCGTAGCTGAAGACCTGCGCAAGCAGTGGCCAGTGTATGTTGACGGATTTGGTCGCAATATTGCTTGGCATTTTACCAAATGTATTCTTTCCCACTGATTGGCATGCACATCTTCCTACTTTGTAAAATAAGAAAAAACAACGGTGGTTAACATAAGAAGGGCGAGATCCAGCATATTTGCGATATAAACCCATAGAATTTACATTTTTTTTTTATCAGTAACCACATATGATTTAGTTTTTTGGTTTTGGTATTTGGTACTGTAATGATTAAAAATGAACTTTCTGTTTCGATATGATCGATTGTAGTATTTGATAACTTCTCCGAACGGCAGGCACCCGCAATTCCAATAATTAAGGCTACTTACAATGAATAAAATTTACAATTTTTATAGTATCTTTATAATTACATACCCTAATCATTAAATACTGGTTTTCATCCCCTTCTAACAAAAACTTTTTAATTTAATCTCTCGCAAAACCTTAGATTTTTTGGCTTGATACGCGTCCGACTTTTTTTTAAAAGAGCAGTTAATTTTAGATAACTGCTTACATCAAGGTTGTCGTAGACTAGTAGACATGACCTAATCATCGAATAATGTGCCCATAACGTAGAAGATTTATAGCTTTTTGATTTCTCATCAAAATATGCCAACATGACGTTTTCTGTATAAGATTGCACTTTTCTTTCAGCATACCATCCTTTAAAGCGGTTGTAAGCTGCATCGTATAACTTTTTCGACTTAGCTGGTAAGAGATTTAGAACCGCCGCAGAAGGTGCATTGATAATCTCTTGAGGTTCTTTCATTTTATCGCATTGCATTTTCAATAATAAAGACTCGATGCGAACGCAACATAAGAATCGAAATAAATTTTCAAAAACTTCAACGCTTCTTTAGACAGTTTGTTCTCTAGGTGAAACCGTCATAGGCTACTTATATATTAAATTTATTACATTGTCAAAGGTGAGGGACGCACTTTTTACAGACAATATTATTTAATTTTTGTGGTATTTCTACCCCCGGTCGTACAAAAAATGTATATACACTTTGGGAGAGAATGCCATTTTCCTTCAGAATTTTGTGGCCTTCGTGCTTTGCCCTCGGGCTACAAACTGTGCTTTGTAAAAAATGAGGCACTTCTCTCGCTCTATGTATAATACACTATTAATTACAGATGACAAAATATAATTTGCAGTTAGAGAAGAGGAATTTGTTATACTTACTCGGAGTTGTCTTTTAATATACTCAATATAATTATTAAGTTCCATTCTGAACGGATCTGCACCTTGACGATGTTCTAAAATACTAGAACAGGTAGAATGACTTGCGGGTTTCAATGAACTAAAGAGCTGAACTATAGGTTAAACCAAATTAGTGGGGTCTTTAGTGAGGAACCAGACTAAGACAGGTTCCCAAAACAGGGCAGCAGCTTTTTCGGTACTTAGAGTGACAGAGACCATAGGGGTCGGTATTACATTCTAAGACACACTACTCCCAAGTACACTGTGTACAGAAATTGTTAAACATGATGGTACCCTCTGGGGTAAAAAATTCTGGAGGTAAAATAGTCCCCCATTCGGATCTCCGGGATGGGGACTACTTCGGGGGATGTGATCCGAAAGAACAGAAAAAGATCCGGAGAGTGGAATGTCAGAAGTATGAAACAAGTAGGTAAGCTAGAAAACCTGAAACTCGAAATGGATAGGTTAGCACTAGACATAGTAGGAATTAGCGAAGTCCGCTGGCCAGAGGCGGGGGATTTTTGGAGTGGAGGCTTCAGGGTAATTCATACAGGAGCAGAGGAAGGAAATCGGGTGTGGGGATAGTTATACGAAAAAGGATAGACCGACGTGTAGAAAACTGGTTACAAAAGAACAAAAGAGTACTCATGGTTAGATTTGAATCTAAATCAACAAATACAGTAATAATACAGGTATACATGCCCACCTGTAGCTACAGTGAGGAAAAGGTAGAGGCAATCTACAAAATCTCGAAGACATACTAAGATACGTAAAAGGACATGAAAATTTAATAATTACGAAAGATTTTAATGCAGTGGTAGGTGTGGGTAGGGAAGGAGCGATAGTAGGTTTATTTGGTTTAGGCACGAGAAATGACAGAGAAACTAAGCTGGTAGAATTTTGCGATAAGAACAACTTAACCATCACAAATACATAATTTCAACATCATGCTAGAAGACGATACACGTGAGAGATGACAGGAGATGTAGGAAGATATCAAATAGATTACATTATTGTTAGACAACGGTTTAGAAATCAAGTAAAAAACTGTAGGGACTATCCGGAAGCAGTTATAGACACTGATCACAACATCGATATTATGTAGGCCACACTTAAATTTAAAAATCTGAAAAAGAGAAACGGAAAGCACTTTGAGAAACTAAAAGTCAAATGAATTGCTGAAAGATATCGGGAAAATTTCTGATACTAAGGAAGTAGAACCAGAATGGAATAACATTAAATCCAGCTTAGACATGGCGGCCAGAGATATTCTGGGGTATACACAAGAAGAAAATAAGAAATCATGGATAACAAAAGATATCTTGAATTTAATAGAAGAAAGACGAAAATACAAAAATAGATCAGACGAAACAGGAACACAGAGATACAAAGCCATAAAATGGGAAATTATTCGCAAATGCAGGAAAGCTAAAGAACAATGGATTGATAAATAGTGCAACTAGGTACAAACTAAGATGAAAATTGGAAAAACAGACGAAGCATATAATTTAATTGGAATGAATTTTAAGGATATAAAACCATATATCAAAAATATGATGCGGGAGGAAACCTCATTATAGAAAATGTAGAAAAAGTAGCTACAAGGCAGGAATATATAAGGAAATTATATTCAAGAGGGAATTAACAGCATTAGAACAGGAATCAGACATTGAAAATGATGACCTGGGATATCCTATACTTAGAGATGAGTTTGAATTAGCGTTAAAGAGTCTGAAAAATGGTAAGGCGCCGAGTACAGATAAGGTGCAAGCAGAAACTCTAAAAACCGCTGGACAAGCAGTAACAGAACGTCTCTTCCGACTTGTAAACTATATGTATGAGACGGGCGAGATACCCAAAGATTTCAAACGTAACATCATAGTAACTATGTCAAAAAAAGAAGCGTCGATGGATGTGAAAATTTTCGAACAATAAGCTTGACAGCACACGTTTCAAAAATATTAACTAGTTAGAAGCTGCTCTTAATAAAATGGAAACAGTTCTAATGGAGAGATATGGTATGAAAATTAACAAAAATAAAACTAAAGTTCTAGTATGCAAAAGAGGAGAAAATAAATCAAAAACAAGAATACAACTATGTAACAAGAACTTAAAAGAGGTTAAGCATTCCTGCTACCTAAGAAGTCAAATAACGCAAAATGGGAAAAACACAAAAGATATAAAGCAAAGATTAGCACAAGGTCGTGCTACATTTAACAAGAAAAAGCAATTACTGTGTTCAAAAATAACAAACATAGAAACAAGGAGAAGATTGCTTAAAACATATGTGTGGAGCACAGCACTGTACGGCTGTGAAGCCTGGACAGTAGGAGAAGCAGACAAGAAAAAGGTAGAAGACTTTGAAATGTGGTACTACAGACGTATGTTGAAGATACCATGGACAGACAAAGTTAAGAAGAAAGATACTAGAAATGGTAGGGAAAGAAAGAACTTTGTGGAAAACAGTAAAAATGTAGGAGAGATAGGATGATAGGTCACATACTAAGATATGAGGGACTAGTGCGGAATACACTAGAAGAGATAGGAAAAAAAGAGGTGAAAGATGTAGGCTGTGCGAATTTCAGGGAAATGTGTAGGCTACCTCAGAATAGAAATCAATAAAGGTACGCCTTCAACCAATCGCAAGATGGAAAAACTAATGACAAAAATAATAACTGTACATAACATGGTGATTATTATAAACAATTACAGATATTGGTTTTGCAATACTCTCAACTAATGTTAATTGTGCGAAAGGATTTACTTGAAAACAATTAATACGGCAAATGTCTAAGTGTTGGGGATCCTTGGCAGCCACAGGCTGCTTAAGCCCTTTCACATACCTTACATGTGATTTTCCAATGCTCCACCCGAAGGTACTACATTGGCCAGGAAGCGAGTTTTTTTATCTGGAAAATTTAAAATTTTGCCTAATAATGATGATGAATTATTAATTTAAAGAGCTGTATAAAAAATTCAGCTTGAGTTGGTTTTATATCAATGAAAAACTGACTTAGTTTCTAAATGGAAATTCTTATTTTCTGTTTCTTCTCTATTTGTTCTAGCTTGCGACACTTACTTGCTTGCTACATTTTCGTTAACATTCTATTACTTTTGAACAAAGTTTTAAAAAAGGGAATTTATTATTTTTCTATAGAGTTGAACTATTCCAAGATTTTAAATTTGAGTGAAAGCTGCAACCTAATAATCCAAGCGTTCTTTAAGATGAAAACGATTTTAAACTTTCAAGAATCGTTGCGCTTCTTGAACTTTTCCATTTTGAAGGCTTAACTGTTACTAAAGTAGAAAACGATATAATACTCTTCTCATACTGTGTATGTATGCCATCTTTGAAAAACACCTGTAAGTTGCAGGCGAAATTATACCTACATTAATTAGTCTGTGTTAAAATCTTGCGTTGATATGATACAGGTGTAAGCTTAAATACCATTTTCTAATGTGAGTGAAAACAAGTTGTTAAAGAACATAATCAGAAGATCCTGTATACTATATAGTTCTAGCACAAAATCCTCCAACGGTTTTTACAGCAGGAGACTTCACGACCTCTGACCTTTCGTGGCACCTACGGAATTGTAATTTCACCCAGGTTAAGTTTAATATGCACATATACAAAAACACATACATGTATTTACCTACACACAATTATTTAGGTTGTTACATATTTTTAAGTTGATGATGCCTTGATGTCAGTCTTTCACTATGTATGATCTTTGGTTTAATTCACTTAAAATTTTTGGATAGATCTCTTTAATTAGAGTGGATGTAATGTTCTAATGTATAGCATCTTATTTTATTCTAATAGTTTATGTATTGGTAAATACCAACAATTGGGTTATGGTTATTGCCTTTAAGAAATATAATTTGTAGTTTACATGCACTCTAGCTCTATTTTTGTAATCTCACATTGGTCATACTCAAAAGTTGTCAAATTCGTTATGGCGGTTGTAGGTTAGAAATGATGTGGTTACTTTGTATTCTAAATTAGTGCAGCTTTATGAGTTATTTGTTTTTATTAATAATATATAGCGCTGGCGACTATAACCTCATTGTCTTGACACAAAAAAGCTTTCACACGCAAAATTATGCTAAATCAGAAAATAAAAAATCTGCTTTTTCTGGTTTAAGTTAACGTTTCAGTAAGAAAATTCTACACGTGTTAGATAAAGAAAGACGACAAAGAATAATTTTAATTTGAGTTTTAATTTATTTTTCCGAATTCTGCAGAAGATGATTTGTCGTGTATGGACGGAAGATAATTTTTTGTTCAGCACTTCGTCATTAACATTAAAACAGACAACATGCAAACTTGAATAGATAGTGTTAACCTTTAAGAATAATGTATCGAACTGATTAATGTGATTAGTCAATGATGCTCGGAACAATACTCTACCAGGTTGGTTACTTTTAATTTTAGGAACAATTGGTTTCCATAGTCAATTTCATGTTGAAAGAAATCATGTTAATTCAGAACTTTTAGCTTTTAATAAACACCTAGAAATCCGGTGGTACCTAGTTAGAATGAATTCAGTCGAGAATATCATTAATTTTAGTTGTTTCTAAAGGTGTATCAGCTAATGAGTTTTCAGGTTTTTTAATAACTTTACTGAAGCTATCTCCTACAGTAACCGTATATTAATAAACATTTGTTTTACTGTATATATTTGTTCATGTATCCACAGTACGTTCTTGTTCGCCGAAAGTGTTTTCCTTTAAGCTAAGTAATTTTTCAAATATTTGGTTTTTTGTTTAGAAATGTTTATATACACTTGCGATGAAAATACAATTATGTAATAGTCATATATTGGTGTTTTTCATAACCAACGCAAAGGCAATAGTTCCAGCCTTGACATAAAAAAAAATATATTGCAATTACCTGGGGGAGTAATTTAGCATTTGATTTTGGTAACCTTCTTTTCAGTTAACTGCTTGTAAATAGGTATATTAGTATTCTTATCGTAAACGTTTATTTTTAAATTGTTTTTAGCATAAGCGTACTCGATTACGCCTCGTGTAAATTTTTTGCAAAGATCACTTTTTTGATCTCGGGTTTTGGTATCCTTTTGTTATTTCTTCTGGGGCTTTCTCTAGGAATCCCCACATTTCGTAATTAGGTGGCGTGTAAGAAAATTTCCGATTAACACAGGTATTCTTTACACGACAGCATTTTGCGACTTTCTACAAACACGTACACCACTTTTTCTACTGAGTTAGTCGGCAATCATTCTTGTTAGTACAGTCGATGTTTTTGGTACTTTATCGAGACACTGAATTTTTGCGAGATACTTCATCGAGTTTTCTTTGTCGGTTACAGGCTGAATTTTCTGGGAACAAAACAAGATGCGCATTTAAGTAGATGAATTTATTGATAACTGACGGGGATGCTGAAGATGCATACAATTATAAAAGAGAAGTCGACAGCGTGTAAAAAATTGACAAGACTGATTGCCAAATCTCGGGAAGTAACAATATCTTTCTACAAAATTTACAAATTCACGCTTTTAGTCTAACCTTGTAAGGAATACGTATTGGATTTTTATAACATTATTAATAATTTTAGGATCTTTGATTCGAGAATTCCTCATAGTTTATATGAAACCGCGTTCTTGCTTTACAGGAAAAATAGATGCACATTCTTCAGTCCTTTCTAAGTAAACGTTAAAAGCTCCGAACATCTCAACTACAAAGTCCACTCACTTTTTAACTCGCAGTCACAATGTACAATGTAGGTTCGACAAAGATGACCGTATATTACCAATCGAAACAAAGTTTTCTGAATTTCTGCAGTACATCTCTATGTTCTTAACCGCGCTCTGTACGTATTTTTTTCATATACATTTAAAATTACTTTAATGTATTTTGTTTGTTTCTTTTTTCATCACCACCATCCAAGTTCTGTGAACCATAAAACAACAAACAGATAGAGTAGTAGAGCAAAAGCAGGCTGTTTCCAAGTTGAAGGTCACTGAAATCTGAAAACGTTTGGAAAATACCAACCTAAGGATAATCTCCACATGTCAAAGAAATTTCCATTTTCTAAGCTGCAAGGTGATTTTCAGGTTTGTAATTTACTAAATACGCCTACAGGGATGTTGGGCCAGGCTGTCGCAAAAAATTGTGGAAGAATTACAAGGATGTGATGGAAATTTTGTATAAAGTACTAATGCAGTGTGATGTAAGTTGAGCCATTGCAGAAACTCTACTTACGTGTTCTGCAAAAATTTTATCAGATATATCCTTGGTCATTAATAGTGATACTGATTATTAATCTAAGGTCATTGAAAATTCCCACAATCTTTACGGTTGATTGACAGTTGGTTATAAAATAATAAAAATAATTTTCAACATCAAAAGTATTGATTACCTTATTACCTTTATGAAAAGTAATACATTAGGAATTCACAAACAACGAAACCATCAGATATAGGTTTGATATTTTAGTTAATCTTTGACTACTTAAATTTGAAGCTGTTATGTGTTATTTTAATTTTATTAAAACCTTGTATAAATTAACCATCTGCCTTTTTTGGAACATTTACGCGACTTCTAGCAGAGAATTGTGCGGTTGCTGTCAACGGTCGCCTGACTATTATTTGCAAATGAAAATTAACTATTTAGCGCAAACGGGGATGCGGTAACTTTCCCAGCAGTGGAACAAATACTTAGATATGTAGCTGAAGGTTGTAAAGAGCTGCGACGGGTGTTTCGGAGGACCTATAACTCGTTTCCTTTTCCAATCTTTATCCACTAATCATCGATTTTTTGAGAATATTCTGCGGATTCGAATAGCTACGAAAGCCTTCTTGAATGTTGCTTTGAGGACACTGAAGAAAAAATTGTAGGTAATTATTTATTTTATTTTGAGATGATTTAGTACTTTAAATATTGTGCTACGTCGGGAAATTTGTACTTGTTTATATAAGCTTAAAACAACTCGATTAACTTTAAAATATCTCAATGTATAAAATATTCTCATGCATTAAAATGCCACAATTAACTTTTAAATGTAAGAGAATATTGTTATTAGAAGTTAAAAACATCAATGCCGCAGCAATTTCCTTTTCCTGCTTTTCTACGTTTAATTTTTTTTACTATTTTTTATAAGATTCAAAGGAATTTACCAAGTGTCTACATCAAATTTTTTTCAGTATCTTTGTATCACAAGTCCGAACAAGAGTTTTGTATACAAGCACACAAGATCCAATTTGAAATGGTGCTTTTATGTCTATGTCAGCTTTTAAGTGCCCGAAAGGAAGTATGTGCCATAAACCACAGCAGAGAGTGTTAAATATGCAGCATGTGCAAATTTGCTTTGGAGTGTTTATTACAAAACTTTTTGCTACGTTTTTAGTTTGACCTAAATAGCAGACTTTTCTCTTTGTGAGGCTAAAAGCTTTTTTTACACAATGAGAATATTTTTAATCGTGCTATTATTCAAAATCGGTTAACACCTAAAATAAATTACAAATATTTCATATGAAGTTTCCTATATACATGTTAGAAAATAACTTAAGAGAGCTATTTAAATTTTTATCTTTTAAAAATGGTATCTAATTTTCTCTTTGTTGGAAATGGTTAGTTCACTTATAACGGAAAAGGATATTTTTAAATGTGTAACACCTAAATTTAAAAATGTTGGGTAACTTGCTTCAGAAACTAACGCGGTTTTCTCTAAAGACAGTTATACGTGAGGTTTCTCTAGTGCAACTTGAAACGGTAGTTGAATAAAGCAAGTTAATTATTAATATTACAATATTATTTAATGAAATGAAATTACAATATATGACCTTTATACAAAGCCTAAATGATCATTCAAAATCGAGCTAGTAATTAAAAGACTTGTCGATGTTACCAATTGAATTTACCAGTCTCTGTGGTTCAACTGCTCAGTGCGTAAAAGTAGAAATTGGAAGATTACTGGTCGAATCCTATTTCAGAACTTGTATTTTTTTTTCTTCCAATTACCAGCTAAATTTAAAATGATCATTTAGTGTTTACATAAATGTCCAGGTTCCAAATTCATCCTACTAATTAATATTGCAGTGTTATTAATCAACTTACCTTGTGCAACTATTGTGTAACTGTTGTGCAACTATATATATATATATATATATATATATATATATATATATTGTGCAACTGTATATATTGTGCAACTACCATACATTTTATTTAATAGTTGACTTTGGCCGTGAATTAGAGCACTGATTCCTATCTTTTTCGTACAGAACTCGAATACTTGGCACTGCAGATATGATTAACGAAAATGCCAAATGTTATTGAAAGTTATTTAATAGTTGCGTACTCAATTTAGATATGTCCATCCTTCCAACCGGTGGTTTCGGTTGCTCAATTAGTTTGAGCATACAAGTACAATTTGGAAGGTTACCGGTTCGATTCCTTTCAGAGACCCTATATTTTTCTTCTTCCAATTACTCAATTTTAAATAATGTTTTAACCTTTGCATAAAGGTCTAAGTTACAATATCATCTTACCAACTCTTATGTAACTACTTTACACGCACGCGCGTCTACGAGCACGCACGCACGCAATGCACGCAATCCAGTAATTACATTAATATATATATATATATATATATATATATTACTCAAATTTAGACCAGGGTAGAAAATTAATTAACGACATCAAATAATTTTAATCACCGTGTATAAGGACGATTTCTATAAAAAGAAGCAGAATTAAAATGCTCAACGTGTATTTAGTTTAATTGTTCCAAGAAACAAATTGAAATTACGTGCAAAATTTATATTAATTAATTCAATTTTTAAGTAATGGGTATTAAACAAAGTGTACAAATAATAAATTAATATTTAGCGCGTATTCGCTAAAAATTAAAGGGTAGAAGTCAATGCCATTCATTATTATTTTAGTTGGAGTTAATTGAACCATTATTAATAATATAATAAGCATAAAAGCCTGTGAAAATCCAAGGTTAAAATACCATGAAATAAAAGCTCTGAGAATTATATTAAAACGTTAATTAGGAGCACACCTGCGTATTTTTAAAAGTCAATTTCAGTTTAATTTGTTTGGATAAACATAAACATGAATATACACAATAGATTTACAAAATCTATAGAAATATAAACAACTATCTTAGACCTATCTCTTTATGGAAACACGTTTCCCTTCTTTTTACACAACACATTAATGTCTTTTTTGTTACAGGTAACTTTAACCTGCTTGGATTCGGCTACACGAAGAAAATAATGTTATACTTTGCAATGTAAAAATTGTATTCCATTAGTGTGCTTCATTTCTTTGTGTTAATACCTCTAAATGTTTAGTCAAAGGATTCTAGATGTTATAAAGGAGAGGTGATTAGAAATCGCTGCTGGTAAAGAAAATCTTAAAATTGGGGTAGCTCCCTGGGGGATTGTGCAATCTAAAAAATTCCTAGAAATTTGGGTAGCTGAGAAAAATCTGATAGTAATTGATACCAAACATGGTAAATTTATCTCCTGGGTGAAAATGTGGAAAAAGATTTATCTCGCAGAGGGTATGTGTGTAAAACAGTAAAAGGTGATCCTATTTTAAATCTGTTTGCAGATTTGGATTCTGCATAAAATTCTAGACTAATTTGATGTCTCGCATGGCTAAAAAATTTATAAAGACAGTTAGAAATCGCTGCCGGTAGAAAAATATTAAAATGAGGGTAGCTCCCTGGAAAATTATGCAATCTGAAAAATTCTCAGAAATTCGGGTAGCTAAGAAAAATCTGATATTAATTGATACCAAACATGGTACATTTATCTCGTGGGTGGAAATGTGGAAAAAGATTTATCTCGCATAGGGTATGTGTGTAAAACGGTAAGGGGTAATCCTATTTTAAATCTGTTTGCAGATTCGGATTCTGTATAAAATTCTAGACTAATTTGATGTATCGCATGGCAAAAAAATTTATAAGGACGGTTAAAAATCGCTGCTGGTAAAAAAATATTAAAATGAGAGTAGCTAACTGGGGGTGATGCAATCTCAAAAATTCCTAGAAATTCTGATAGCTGAGAAAAATCTAATATTAATTGATACCAAACAAGGTACATTTATCTCGAAAGATGAAATGGCTAGTCGAAGAAAACTATTTGGTCCAGAATGAGGGAGCAATTGTGGATGCTGGAGCAAATGTGGTCCTGATTCCCCCAATTATCCTCTACTAGTGTACAACAGATTAATGTACGTAGGTAAGTATACAAAACTTCCTATTAAGGAACCGCAACTAAATATTTAAGAATATATATTTTACGTAATACCGACCTACTGATGGAATTAAGCTTTGAATTTCAGAGAATCATCATGGCTTTCAGACGTCATTGTTAGAATAAAAATGCACTGCTACCTAAAATCAAACACTTCTTCCCAGTTACATTTCCTTTCTATTTCTAGTACATTTTATTTATTTTTGTAAACTATGGATTCTATATAAGGAAAGGAAGAGACTCATTTTCGTTGTGTAGGATAAAATTCTTTTTCAATGCCTTTGCCTTTGCATCATAACGCAAGTATATGTATAAGCATGCAAGATCCAATTTAAAATGCTGCTTTTATGTTTTTGTCATATGTTAAAGGGTTCAAAAGAAGTATGTGCACTAAACCACAGCACAGCGTATTAAATATGCAGCACATATAAGTTTGCCCTGGAGTGTTCATTACAAAACTTTTGCTTACAGTTTTTAGTTTAACCTTAATGGTAGAATTTTATCTATCTAATGCTAAAAGCATTTTTCTACAAGTTATATCGTGTTATTATTGAAAATGGGTTAACGCTTGGAAGGTTTTATAATTTTTTTTAAGGATTTGTATATATTTTAGCACTATTTCAACGTACTGCCATTAGGTTTCCATTAGATGAATCATTGGAATTTTTAAACTTTTAAAAAATAATACATGTGAGCGCATTCCGCTAAGTGTAATGATTATGTATTTATCATAGTAGTCCTTAGAATCTGATATTTTGAAACAATGGTCTGTCTATATCGATTAATATGTGTGTCATGTGTACACTTCCTTTTGCTAAAAGTCATCTAACTGTTACTACGAGAGTTGCCTTTTATATTTTGGGACTGCATTAAACTAGTGCCCCTGTCTGACAACTGATGCTTCTATCGAAAAGTATGACATTTTTGAACATATTGATGCACGAGTGCTATTTACAGTAGTTTGGCTAAAAATAGAATTCAATTGTGAACTTTTCAAACGATTATTTTTTACTGCAACTTTAAAAATGGATTAACCAAACACCATATCATCGATGAACTTAATTCGACTTTTGGCGATAAAGCACCATCGAGATCTGCTGTTAATCGATGGTTTAACTTAAGTCGTGGCTATAGTTCGGATAAGGACGACTTCGTAAAGGTCGTGCAAAATCGGTTGTTTTTTCAGAAAACATTGGTGCTGCACATGAACTGATACGGTGAGATTATCCTGTGACTTACCGTAAGGTTGAGGCATCTTTGCGCGTTTGTGTAACAAGTATACATTTAATATTGCATGAAAATTTGGCCGTCAAAAAGATTGGTCCGTGTTGGATCGCATATAATTTGACAATTTTGTGCCTTAAATTTGATTGCAAATTATTGCCGTCAAACGGTTATAGATAGTAGTTAATAATAAGCCAAAGACTTACCTGTGTTAATATCTGGAGCCAAGCAATTTACCGCTCGTCTTTAAGTAGATAAGGATTCCGCGAAGTCGGTTTCTTACTCTGGTCCAGATTCTTTTTGTAAAGTGCGTTGAACCTACTCTTTTAACACCAGACACCTTTAAGGTAATTGGGCAGGTATGAAGGGATGCAAAAGGCACACTTCGCACTCAGTGCTCACTCACGTTTAATACTTTGGTATCGTTCCGTAGTTGGAATTCAAGTTCTTGTTTAAAACGCGTCTTTTTCATGAACTCGTCGGTGTCTCAACCATAAAACGTCTCTCATTAGCTAAGAGCATTTGACCTGGGAAATACATGCTTAGCAAAACACACCAATGAATTTGGAGTTCTTCACCTTGTGAGAAGTTATATCACAAACTTTACACGTACTACCCTAATTTATACAATCAATGATACTGGTGGGAAAATAAAGCTTTCTCTTTTGGATTGCAACATCATCTCTAACACTAATATTAAAACAAAAGTTTTGTGCAGCCAGATGCGTAACAAGCTAAATCCAGCTTATAGGTAGTCGTCTTAAGACGAATACAGCATCTTAATTAAGATGCTCAGCTTATAAATTAAAATAAATTTCACGTGTGAAAACTTTTGCTCACATTTATAAGTTGAATTTTTAAACTCAATCAATCCTAAACTAGAATTGTCAATTTTAAGACATTAAAAATACCGCAAATCTAAAACATTTTCGTATATTCTGTCGGACTTTATTATTAATGCAAATATTTTACTATGATTCTTAAAACTATGAAATTGGGTTGCATATTCACTTTTACTGATTAAAATCCAAATTTAAACATATTTAAATTACTTTCGTCAATATTTTTTTATCATGTTGCCCTTTTTAATTTTCTTCCTAGGAGTCATACGAAGTAATCTTTATTAACGGTTTATTATTTCTGTTAAAAACAAAAGTCTTTACAATCATCATTTATCATTGTTTGATCGATTGTATAAAGAAATATAATTATCAGAACTACAAATATATTAAGAACGTTCCCCCGACTTAACCACTGTTTTCCAATATTACAAAAAATTTTTATATTTCAATTCAATTTCCATCAAAAAATATTGAAGCGTTATTGTATTAAGGCTGATCGTGGTACTCTGCTACAATCATGTTTGAGATCTTTGTGACATTTACCATTACATATTTATGTTGTTGCGTAGATGCCTTTGCAAACTAAACTTTCTTCGTGTATGATATGATGAGACGATAAAAGTGACCGGAAAAATTTATTTTCCTTTAGTTTGACAAATCCAATAGTGTTTTCTCTCAAAGTTGTTATGGTAAACGCTTAACTTTTTAATTCCAAACTCATTTAGCAAATCAGTAAACTCTTCTACTTGATAAAAATTATCAATTCCTTTAGTTGTGTTATTTATTGAGAGAAGAACTCGTAGCTTTTCATTGATTTTTGAACTATCTATTGATACAAATCTATTAATAATTAAATGTATCTTTCAGGATTTACACATGTACCTTTACTGAGTGCAATGCCAATAATATCGCTACATCACAACAAATTAATTTTAGTCTGTTTATCATTCATATTCATTTGGGGAGGAATACGTTGACATCGCCTTCAACAGTCTGACATCCTCTAGTTTAACTGGATGGCTGGTTTCAAAAATATGTTTGGCGACTTTAGATTTTTCATATTTACCATATTCGAAATACATAATGTGCTCTTTATATCTAGTTGTACCATTTTTCTTATTCTGACTAATTTATTTTTGGGAACATCCTGGTCCTGAACAACTAATCTCATAAATCCTCGACTTTTGCAATTAGTCCACTTTGTCTTTTGGGTTACTTAACAGATCTTTAATTTTATTATTATTGATATAAGCAATTTTGAAATTGAATTTGTTTGAATATTTTATTAAGACCCTTAGTGGTGCCGTGGAGAGGAAGTTTGACAAATTTGACTATTTCATTAGTGGTGCTAGCTTGCATTACGTTTGTTATTTCTATTCTAAAATTTCCTAGAATATTATTTACAATAACCGCATAGAAATCATTGTGGATAGCTATTTGTTTAATAAGTACAAGCTCCTTATTAAACCTGTCACTATTAAAGGAAAATTAATAATCTGTTTACTAAAAAATTGAAAGTCGCTAGTTTATGTTGTAAACTGTGGTTGGAGGAGGATAAAATAAAACGATTCACATTAGTTTCCTTCCTTTAAATATCAAATTCTAGTTCTATACCGTTTCTGTTTACTAATGCATCCAGAAATGGCAATTGTCCTTATTCTCTAATTCGTATGTGGACATGTGGTACATGTGGACATCAGATGCTGAAAACAAATTATATAAGAAGCAGCTATGGGCAACCCGTCAAGTCTATATGCAAATAAAGTAGTTTTGTTGAAATACATTTTTTTACTTATATTTTTAACAAAATCTTATTTGTGTCAGTTAGGCAAAACTAATGCATAATGCAAAAATTTATAAGAATAATATCGAAAGGGAAACCGCAGGAGTAAATCAGCTATATGAAAATCTAGTTTACAGTAAATCACTACCAAATAGAAACAAATCAGAGAAACTATATGCTTGTAAATTTTTGCATTATGGAAACATGAAATAAATTTTCAGCGTATTCACTAACGCTAACTAAAATATAAAAGTTTATGTAACAGACATTTTTCGCTTTACTCACCAAAATATAGGCAGATTATACTCTTTTCATTTGCACAATAAATTCAAGGTATAATAATAGATATCAAAGGTTCGGAATGTCAAAAAAGATGAACTCTCAAAGATGTTTTCAAGGATAAGGATACATAAATATTGACCACATCAAGTGGATAAGATAGAATTTCAAAGATAATTTCAAAGAAAAGATAAATAAATAAACATATATGGTTTAAGGCATCATTTATATAAAATAACATTACGGTAACAGTTTACAACAGTTCACAGGAAATGAAAGTATAATTACCATCTATTCCCCATACGTGAGCGAATTGACAGAGATTTTTGTTTTGTTAAATAAATTTTCTATCAAATGTGTTGTCGACAGTTTCAAAGTATCGTTTGCGAGACGGAACACTCGCGACCTTGTTTCAAAAAAGAAAGTGTGATAAAATTTCAGACCTTTGACAATTAGAAATGGACACAAATGAAGCTTTACGTCAAATAGTTTTTTACTGGGATTATCAGATAATGGATATAAACTACCACGGCGTGATTTGTTAAAGCGGAAGTATTAGAGTAAATTCTATCAACTTGCCATTATGTTTTGAAACCGGTGGGTTAGGGAATACCTATTAACCAGTTCTAAATGTAGAAAATGTCTTCAAAATACCAAGACAACAGTGAAAGAACGCGACGCCGAGATTACCCAGAAATACTTGACTAAAAGAAGTTGTTAGTCGTATAATCACATCTAAAAATGAACAATTTTGTCAATATACAGTAAGAACTAAATATGATGAAACAAAACCAGAAGTGAAATTAACACTTCTTGACTTTCAAAGTTTAGGTTGATGGTAAACTGGTATCAACACCGGATGCAGCTACCAGTACAGAGAAGTTTGCATGTTGCATGCAATGCGAATTCCCATTAGTAAATCACCAGTACCTCTCTTTCTACCTTTATCTAGATATATAATGTTCTCTACCGCTATATTAATTAAACTTTTGACTTCATCTCGTATATAAATGCATCTTACCCTTGAACCCTAAATTATCTCAATTTTTTTCGTTTCTTAGATACCTCATTTAACTTAAATTTTAAAGTTATCTCGGCCCTAACTTTTTTTTAATTTATTTGTCCCTACATATAAATAAGTTAAATTTTTTTAACTTTCATCTTTTATTTTACTGTTATTTTTATAATCACACAACGCACCGTAATCTTTGGTCGTGATTGATATATCTTCCATTTGAACAACTCAGCAAGTCTTTATGACTTGTACTAGCTGATGTCGACCTTTACTTTATTCTTGGAACCACATAGTACTCGAAAACTATAACTCTGTCGTAGAAAGTTGATTTTCATAGTTGGGACTAGGGGAAATTTCTAATCAATTCTTTCTCAATTACCTCAATCATTTTTTTTACAATTTCCGTTATCAATTATTTTTATAATTGGGACATTTGTACACTTTCTGCGTTTGTTTCTGAACGTGTTAGTAAGGAGTTGTCGTCTTTTTTTGTTTCATGGGTAATTATATATTGTTCTTTCGGAATATTTAGAATTTTTTTTACTTCTATTTTTGTATAACTGCTTATCGCTTAATTATTTCTGCATGCTTATGGCAGTTACTGTTTTTGAAATTTTCGCGTGGGTACGTTTAAGTTGGTGGTTTTTTACTTTTGTTTGGTTTTGTTATCGTAGTGGATGCGCTCACTAGGAAGATGATTTGCCTAGGTCTCATTTGGAGTCGAGTATTTTTAATTATCGACGTATAGGGCGTTTATTTTATCGCTAATGTTGCAGGTGGTTTCTCAGATTGACCTATTTTAGTCGGGACATTCTCGAGTCAGTTTCCTTTTTCTATAATACTAATCGTAAAACTCCACTTTTTGTATTTTCCTATCTACATTTCGCTTTTATGCTTTTTCTCCGTTGCACCTGCCTTCTCCCAAGGCAACGGTCCACCACATAAAGGTGTTTCTTTCCCACTCCTAGCTGCTGACTACATTTGGCTGGTCGATCGGTGCTTTGTTATCCACTCTTCTTTCTATCCCTTTTATTCAATGCGAACCCCTCTTCTTCTCTCTTCTATCTGGTTGCAATGAAGCTCCAAACATCTCACTTCCACCTTTTATCTTTTCTATTTTTTTATACTTTCTTCCTTTACTTTCTAAGTTTAGAAGGTTGCTACCACACGAAATTGGGCCGTGGGTGTATGGACCTTCGTCTGACTTTGTATCGCCGCTATCTTTTGCTGGGTTCTACGCTAAAGCCGTCGATAGTGTAATCTGTTATCGATTTGGCCTGCGGGTTTATCCTCTCTTAATTGACGCAGTGGTGCAGAGTTTGCATCGACATTACTACCTGGCCCTCAATACCTTCTGGTTAACAGGTATCGCTTCATGAAACCTCTCCTTTTGGAGGGCACAACAAAAACGCCTTTTTAGGATCTGAAAAGATCATTCTCTTCCCTCGAGAGTCTTGTAGTGTTCCTAAATGATCATTTAAAATCGAACTAGTAATGGAAAAATAGAAAATAAAAGGTCTCAGACATTATTGGAACATATAGCCTACGGCTTTGATCACCGACGCGCTAATAATTTAAACCACCAGGATCGACATAACTTTAATTGCGTTTGGCATTTTTGTGAATCATATCTGAGAGTATCTAGTATTTTTACTTACGTCAGATATAGGTAGGAAGCGATGTTCAAATTCATAGCTACAGGCCAACTATTAAACATCACCTTATGATCACCAAGAATTTTGTCCCTAATAAGTTGTGGGAAGCATCTCGTAATAACTGCCGGTATTGACTCTTACTAACGCTATAAGTACTTGGATCTCCTCTTTCGCTATTTTCAGATCTAAATCTTCTGTAAACCTCTGGAAATAAAGTTTTTCTACATTTTCTTGAGGAATATTCTTTAAATCATAAATTGCTAGGTTCATACTTCTACCACTTTGTTCAATTTAATTATTTCTACCCTTCAATTCTGTAATTTTTTGTTTGTTGTTAGCTAATAAGGAATTAATAGAATTCGATAATCCCTAATTTGCTTTTTTTAAAGATAGAGCTTCATCTTTAACATCATTATGTAAATTGGACAATCAATCGTACGATCACTCAATTTTTTGGCAATTACACTAAAGATTCTCTTAATCTCAGTTCCGTCTTGTGATTCAGTGTTAGCATCCAATTGATTATCTATGAAACCTTTCTTGCATTTTTGACATTTACATGCTGCTTTTTAGGTGACTATAACCTTTTGTAAGTCATGCTGGCTGCTATTCCAGAGCAAACAATGTGTTAACATTCATTACAATTGCTACACATAAATTACCTTCGATTAATAGTTTATTTCTGCCCTTTTTACAAGCCATTTTGTTACAGGCGGAAAAGCTACTAAGTATATTATTTTCATTAAAATTATAAAATGGGGGCGGCTTGTAAAACAAAAATTAAAGAGCGGTCACCGGCACTAGCTAGCGGAAGGTCGTGGATCATGTAGAGGGTTAGAATTTTACAGAAAGGGCTAAATTAATACATATTATACAACAAAAAAATTTTGGCACTTACCTTTCATAAATATTGTGGCTTAATGACATTTACCAAGGGCGCCAGACAAGTCGAGAATGTCCAAATGTTCATGCACAACCTTGAGAGACTTGTCATCCCAAGGAGGACAATTGTTTCTTTTAATCAACTCTTACCTTTTTGACTACTTATGCACCTTTCATGATCAAAAATAAAAAAAATATTGATTTAATTAACGGTAAACAAAAACTATTTAATCACCAGAGCAATAAACGTGAAACCTCTTACATTAGAAAATTCATTGATTTTAATTTAGAAATGTAATTGAATAGTTGATATGGAATTCTGATAATTTTATGTACATAAGCAATTCCCAAACACTTTATATCGAAGAAAACTTATACTATAAATGTCACAGTAAATTAATCCTACGGTTTATGGCCAAAACGTCCTAACAAATATATTAACAAAAAATTCGTCATGCTAACTTAAGTATAAAAAACTTACTTACTAAAATTCGTCAATTGGTTGATGGCTTGCCTTCCAACCCAGAACAGCTCTTAAATTGAGGGAAAGAATCTCGCTTGTTGCTCATGTTTCTAGCAATTATTCAACTAATTCAGTGGCACAGGAACCCGGCAGGATCTTGTTGATAACTTAACTTGTGCATCACGCGCATACAATCTTTTTATTATATACTTTATATCACTTATAAATCTGCGAACACACGGGCGTAACCCTCGCGAACTGGAAGAGTTAATTACTCCTTTCTAATTTCACTATCGTGATACTAAGTGCAATATCATATCTGTGATGCCCGAGAACGCTACCAGCGAACTTCTGTGGCTACGTTTCTTTCTACCTTTTGACAACGGACAACCCCATTGGAATCTCTGTCTTTTGACTAAAGCCTTAAGTTATATATTAATCCTATCCTTAACCATTACTTACGTCATATTTCTGTTATCCAATGACTATTAACCACCCAAAAACAAGATTTTAGAAACCAAATCTAATCCCTTTCAAGATGAGGGTCGCGGAAAGCAATTATTTTTCTAATGATATAACTATGTTGTACCTTCTTAGAATTTTAATACTGAAATTGTGTACCATACCTATTGGCGACAGTTGTCTGCTATTGACAAAAGACCGGATAGCTGAACCCGCGCCGAAATAAATTTTTAATACAATAGTTGTCTCCAGACTGCTTAAAATTACTTGCAATCTTTGAACAAATCAAATTGAAAAATAGGTTGGCTATTTGTAATGTTTCGTTTTCTATAGCTCTTATCAATCAACAAAATTATTAAGAAAATTAAGTTTTACAACTGCAAATTGCTTTTCTTTGTATACGTTAAAAGGTAATATTCCAGTTAAATGTATCAGATTCGTCAATCTATAACCGACATAAGTTTTAAAAGGGTTATTGTATTCGGTTTACAAGGTTGAAACTTTAATTTATGATGACAATCGCTGGAATTTATAATATTTAAGGGTAAAGCTATTTCTAAACCTGGTCTTTATTATAAGGGATGATTACTAAAATATAAAAGTAATTTATTATGGAATTCTGCCTATAAGTTATACAAATTATTAAAATTTAATTAATTATTTAATCTGCTAAAACGTTAACATTTCAAAATAATGTTACAATTTCGACACACTACTTATGATGTTGGTAAATTTAGCAATGAGGGTGTTATTGCATAGATACTTACTATTATAGCATGTTTAAATATTGCAACTGAACGCAGTTCAAATAAAACAAAGTTGAGTTGATAAATATATACACTGTAGTTTCTATTTAGAACTATAATTAATAGTAACATTGCTGTAATTTGAATTAGGATTTCAGGAGTGTCACTTTATAAAAATTTTCCGAAATGATCATACTGGCAGCAGTTGACGTCTGATCTTTCTTAACTTCAATGTCGATGTTTCCTCAGAGCTTTTACTTAAACGATTATTTTGCTAGCATGCTCACTTTACTGTGCAAGGAGCTATTTACCGATATTAAATTCATTTGTTCTAATAAGGTTTGCATATTAAATCGGTTTCTTAGCAACACCTAATAAAATGCGACAAAATTTTCGTGCATGCTACTGTTACTTTCTGACCCGCTAGTGTCAGTTTTTCAGTATGTGAGAAATTATATCGTTTGCGTACAGTAAACAATTTGCAAAAGTGTGTTGTAGAATGTGCTTGTAAAAAAAGTTTACATTTTTATTTAGTTTTAAAACGTATGCAGATGAATTTTCAGTGTTATGTCGTACCTCACTATACCCTTTCTGTAACGTAAGCTAGGTTTGCTGACAATATAACTTAAAACAACTTCTAATATAAATTCTAATTAGTTAATTGTTTCAGGTTAACCATGTAAATCCACATCAACTGGTGAGCTGAAACCATTTTCGTATCAAGGTAATTACTTTTTACTGAACTATATCACGAACTTATATTTCGTAACGTTATATTTAGAAAGTAAATATTTCTGCCACTTAGCCAACTATAAAATCAACAAGAATACGTTAAACTTAATATTTTAACTATTTCTTTGACATATTTTATACTAAATTTGAAAGTAACCAAATCTTGTTTATCTTTTGAATAATAAATACCAACTAGTATGTACTTTATTTACAAAGCAGATATTTGAAAATGGCTAAATATTTATATTTCCATTACACGAGTTACGTTTCGGGCCTTGGGAGCGGTCTTTTTAAAAACTTCTTCCAAAACTTCTTGTAACAAATGTTATTTCTTAAACATATATTAAATATGGAATTTTGACAAACTGATATAATTATTCTCAGTTGAAGTAAGATAATAATTGAATTAATATTAGGGCGAGTAGCCTAAGCAAACAACAATGTAGAAGCTGAAATACTCAAGACTGACTGTCTGATCTGGGGCTTCCGGGGTATTTATGTTCTCCCCGCCCCTCATATGTCTGTGGGGACTTGCAGAGCTCATGTCTGCTTATTCCTTTATTCTATTCATTATACAATATAATAATCTTAATTTCTAAGTAATCGCGGTTTCTTAACCGTCTGTGACCTGCAGCTGCAGTTTCACTTACGTCTGGAATACAATGTATTACATTCGTCTCACAACTTGCTTGTGAACTTTTAATAACCTTTCTGATTTATCCTTGAATTTACAATGTTGTGTCTAACTTAAGCTTCTTAGTGATTTTCTAATAATTTCTATTTATTTGTACATATATGGATTGGGGGATACATAACTCGCGTACCTAAATAAACTGCCATTTCGCATATTTTCAAAACATCTTGAATACAGGCATTTGCAAGAGCGGAACATATACAACGCGTATAATTCCTTTTAGCTATTAAGAATTCTACAGAATGATAGAATAGGTGAAAGTGGATTGTGTGGCATTATCGAATATTTCATATTTCAATAACTTTATAACTCTTAACGTAAATTTAGTTCAGACTAATTCAATGGCGTATCCTGGTTCCACATATTAGATGTGATGTTTGCTGAGAACTTTTGCCAGCATAGTCGATAACTCACATGCAATAATAAATGCTAAAATGTTTGGCGCTTGCCACACATACACGTTTTGGACTAGTAAATAGAGACACCAAGGACCAGTTGTACATTGCAGAAAGGCGGCTCCGTGGCTTAGTGGTATGTGTGTGACTACTACGCCCAAGATCCCGGGATCGAATCCCGACACGGTCCGCTTGAAAAATGTTAGGCAAACATTTTCCACAAAAATACACCCTCATTCGGATGAGAGGTAAAATGGAGGTCCCGTGTGTGAGTGTTGTCACGCACGTTAAAGATCACTAGCTTGCTTGGAACAGCAAGGGTTCAGCAAAATTCCAAATTTTCCAAGTAAAAAAACTCGCTTCCTGGCCAATGTAATACTTTCAGGTGATGTATTGGAAAAATAAATTCAAATGTACTATTGCAGAGTTCAGTTTTGGCTTTACTGATCTTAAGTTCAAGTGGAGCCAAGGCTTTAGATTGCAGCTGTTGCACAAAGATGGTTCAATCTCTACTCAATTGAACTTTATCAAAGGGAATTATGTAATTTAGGTAACAGTCACGCTTGCGCGAATACTATTACGAATCGTCAAAAACTCAAAATTGTGGTTTACATTTCTGTTTCTTTATAGTATTAGGCTATTTATCTCATTTGTTATA
>JARFIW010001447.1:1202500-1285000 GCA_036346225.1 Platerodrilus igneus | reverse complement strand
ATAATAAAAGTAGTCGAAAACTATACTAATATATATATTTGATCAAAAAATATTGCAAATTTTAAAGACATTAGAGGTTTTTGCGTATGTCTCAACTTCTTCATAGCTTAACTACTTAGTTTACTTTTTAAGTTGACTTACTGTTTAGTATTGCTGATGCATGTCGCGTGATGAACTAAATCGATTAAATTTGAATGACATAAAAGATTTTGGATTTAAGCTTTTGATTAAAATACTGGATAACGAAATGAAAAAGCCTGAAAAATCATTTGCAATGAACGAAATGTATATGCTTATCGTTTAAAAAATATGTTGCATGTCATCCAGAAAATATTGAAAGTTACCGTTTTCTCTTTAAATATTCAAATGGGAAAGGTTGCAGGCAAGTAGTGAGAGTACATCAGTTTGGCAAAATGCCTCAAATTGTCGCAAAATTTTTAATTTGCCAAATGCAGATGAATACATAAGACATTGTTTCCGAAGGTCATCTGCGACAATTTTGGTTAATGATAGGACAGATTTAATTGCTTTAAAGATGCATAAGATATAGAAATCCTCAACAGTTTCCGAAGGATATATAGAGGAATATTTTAGAAATAAAGTGGACATAACAGATAAAATATGTTGAAGGGGAAATGACAAAGAGAAATCTCCTTATAATAGTAATATTCTTGTTGAAGAAAAAACAATTAACAGCAGAAACGTCGCTGACTTTTCAGGTACAGTTCAGCCAATGATTAATAGTTCTATAAACTGCAACATAATCATAAATACAAAAAAATAGTTACAATATACATTACATTTGTGGAATAATATTCAATAGACGTTCTATTTACTAAAAAAGTGCATTTTTAATGTGAATTGGTTGTCTGCTTATAACTGTTTAAAATGTATATAAAGAATCGGTACGGGAAAAAGTTACCGACTTCCCCGGTTTAGGTACGAAAAAATTTTCTCGGACTGACTTTTCATGATTGCTTAGCAACGGACTAAAATACTAGATAGCGTATTTTTACATCTAAAATTGTGTTGAGAAAGTAGGCATTCTTGACCGAGTTCAGAAGAAATTTATATTTGGACAGTTGAAAATGTACCTAAATATTAAAATCACATTTACTAATATTATAAATTTTAGAGTGCGGGGTGCATATATCGCACCTGATGAATATTTAGACCAAATTATGTTCTGAATTTTAACTTATGCTAAGTTAAACTTAACGATTAATGCTAGAAACTTACCCTGGTTACATTAAACCCACAAAACTCAAACTGACTTAATGATACTAGTCATTGTTGAGAGTAGGTAAATTTGTTTGAAACGTGTTCGATAATCTAGTTCATAATTAGAACAGCGGCTACATATCACTTCAGTTTAAGGTCGTCGAGTCCATTGTGATAGAATTTCCAACTATTATTAAACTGAAGTTTATCTTGCCCCTAACTGTAGGACTTTGCACAAGGATATTTTATAAGCATGTCTGTAACGAAATTTTGTACAGAAATTCAAATAATATATTTTCTAGTAAATTAAATTTACTCGATACCTTACAACCATAATAATTCTTGTCAAATTAACAAAAAAGTTTGTTTCTGATATGTTCTATGATTGGGAATGACATGTAAAGTTATTTCTGCTTAACACGCTGTGAATAACTTAATGGAAACTAATTAAGACGACCGCATAGAATATTGGCTAAATATTTCCATTTGTCTAGTTTAGGCTTGTTCTCATGGTGTTTGGCTTGACGATTTTTTATGTGAAATGTCGATAACTGGTCAGTCATCAAAGTACTGCGGATCGACGGATGACAAGACTGCGTATGTGACCCACTAGATGCCACTCAATACTCGAACGACTCGAGGTCCAGGAACAAGCATGAAAAAGACTCGCTTTCAAAGTACAGATGCTGGCTGATATTGTATCTTCAAGATGGCGTAACTACGATTTTGCCCCCAATTTCCCGTAAAAATTTTAATGTGGGCTTTTTTATGATTTATTATTGTCCTACATTTTTACGTATTTCTAATTATAGTACCTATAGAAAAGAAAACAGTATATAATTAAATGAATGGTATATTAATGAAGGGATTTATTTTACAACCAAATGGCAAATTCAAAATTTATAAATTAATTGTCATCAAAGGCATCAGAAAATTATATACACCTCAAAATTTGATACAGCAAAAAAACATGAAATAACAGAACTAAAATCAAATTAAAAAATTTTTTCTTCTTGGGTATTTTGCTGAAATTCATTTATTGTATCATTTATATTCATATTTTTAGCAGTCATGTTCTATTGCCAACAGAGATAAATCTTCTAATCTGAGTTGTGAAGTGCAGTTTCTAAGATAATTTTTAATTTTGGAAAAGATCTTTCCGCACTTGCAGTGTTTAAGGGTAAAGTTAGGTACAACATTAAGGCTTGGTTGCGTTTGGAAAACTGATAGAACCTGTGAACTTGGAAAGTACTAGGTTGTATGCAGTGAAAGATTAAGTAATAACTTTCCACTTACAATACGTTCAACCACGCTGGTAATGCCAGATTGTGTAACGAATAAATCTTCTGTTGTTTAGGACTGTATTTCATAGGTTATTTGCCATTCCATGCCAATAGCACAATGTCACCAGTGTTTTAAAGGTGCCGACAATCGAATGTTTTACTACCACTAATTTTATGACTACTGATTGTTATTGTTCAATGCGATAACTCACTCCACGCACTTAGGGATCTGTGTGCTTTGTTTTTAAGTGCAACGTGCAATGGGATATGCACAATGTTTTAAGGACGAACGATGAACACGTAGTGACACAAATTAACGTCTGTTATTTGTAAGGTTAAAACAGGAAAACAAGGGATGTGGACGAAAACCATAAATGAGTAAAAGCCAGGGTGGCACTTAGTAATTTATGCAATGTGTGATATTTGATTTGTTACAAATTAAACTAAATGTAAAAGGCATTAACATACTAAATATTCAAAAAGTGTAAAATACCTTGAATATTTTTCAAATCATCACAAATGAGTCTATTATTTCTAAATGTACCAAGCTCTAAACCTATAGCATCATTTAAATCTTTGTGACAAAATTTTTGCAAATGTTTCGCCTTAGCTAAAATATTGTCTGCAGTTAAATTTAAAAAACATTAGGTTGCAGGAAGCTAAATTGTTCGTTTACATGGAAAAGTGATTTAAAACGATTCAACAGCTGTGAAATTATAATATCTATTACGCGATAAAATACATTTTTTTTAAACATGGATTTTTCAATATTAAATCGCTAATCTTCGGATATTTCATTATAATGTTTTTAATTTTGCTTGCCTTTTTCTACAAATTCCGGTTAAATATTCTATTGCCCTGCAACTTTCTTTGCCTCCTCCTTAATGTTGGAACAGTTTTTTCTTGTTTTCTTGAAAAATGTTAAAGTTTTTTGAATTAAAAAAGTTATCTTATTAATATTCGCCTTTTCACTCCGTGCAGTTTATGAAAGACTGTTTAGCTCTTCTAGAATTTGACTTAAAAAAACAATTGCAAAAATAAAATCAAAATTTTCCATGCTAGTTAATATTGTTTTGCGTAATTCTGTTCATCTGTTTCTTTTATATCAAAATAATTTTATTAAGAGACATACTATATCTTTATACCGAAATCTTATGGCAGTTAAAGAGTTTAACTTGTCGGCCCAACGTGTAGGATTTAACTGTTTTAACTGTATTATACTTTCCTTAAAAACAGAGAGCCAATTCCATTTTATTATACTATTATCAAAAAATGTATGTTCTCTAAAAGTTTAAAGAAAAATTCAATTTCTTTTATACCTTTAGTGGCATTATTTACGAATAGATTTAAGTAATGGGCGCTGGGGTGCATACATAGAGCAGCATGTTCTGTTTAATATTTTTTTGCACACCAGAATAAGTTCCATTTATAACGTTAGCCCCATCGCAGCCCTGTCCCGTACATTTATTTATATCTAATTGCATGTTGGAGAAATTGCTTAATATAGTACACATAATCTTTCTGCAGATTGGGACTCTACTTTTGTAAATCCCACAAACGTTTCACAAATATCTATTTTGATTACTTTGTTACGGTAATCCGTGCGGACCAAAATAAAGTCAAGTGCCGTAAGTAAAATAACAGTAGCCTGTACCGAGTACCGCAACAAAATAAAGGGATTATCGAAAGAATTTCGCCGTGATAGCTTGAAACAATCAAGGGTCGTTGTGCGCCAGTAAATAACGACTTCACCCTTATAGTGCAGGGGAATCGAAAGTCTTCCGACTAAGCTAGGGGTATATTCCTCGGGTAGAGCTTATGGGAAGTGGTCGTGGGTTTCACAACAAAAATATTATTTTGTATACTGACTCTCAAATAAAAGTGGGGGTGCAAAAAGAGCGCCACCAAGTCCTAGAATTGATAAAGCACGGGTTACGCTTAGGGAAAACTTGGAAATCCTCAGGGGAAAAATCGCCTTTACTGCGAACACGCAGGATCTAATAGAAAACAAAGTTATAATAACGAAGGACGCAAGAGATACACTCTTGCTACCTTATACAATAAAGAAAAAGAGTAAGTATTAATACCTATAATTTAAACATAAATAGCATAAGGAAATTTAAATATCAAGCTTTTTGAAAGCACTGTTTGGTACTTCCTCATTAAATGACAACCAACAACCTTATTCTTTATAAAAATGAATATATTCTCTTTTAACTTATTTATTTCTACCTTTAGACGAACTTGTCCAAAATAAAACAGTTGTTCAATTAAATCAAATGATGGTTCTTTAATTAAATTTGCCTTTTCTGTTGTAAAATTTATATACACAAAAATGTACAATAAAAAACGTGGTCTAATCATTTAGACTCAGATATTTAAGTATGCGAATTTTGATAATTTCTACTAGGAATCAAAATGTCAACAATGAATCAAATATGACCATAAAGGTTTTAAATATCCAAAATGCACAGATTTGTTTACTTGGTTTACAAATATTTGCTATATATTCAATGCTAAATAAAATTAGTTTTTATAATTACTTTATGTATTACTAAACTTGAAAGAAATACTTTTCCGGATTAAATAAGGAAATTTATAATCTTAATTATTTGCAGTAATGTCTAATGTAAGCAAGAATTTATACTATAATGAAATTCAAACGATAAAAGTTTTCTTGACTTCTTCGTAAGACAAACACAAAAACGCTACCATTTTAGTTTAAAATATTCAGAACAGCTGTTGTCAGATCAAGTCCTTAGGCTAACGTTTACCTTAGCAACTGATTGTACTTTAAAACTCCATTGCAATAAATACCTTGTTGAGACTACATGTGTTGGCCTACAACTCTTGGACAAACAAGTGACGTCGGCAAATTTTCCACATCTGCATTTTACAAAGCGCAAGCTTGAGCTTCTTCTTTTGAACTAAGGATAAATTAAATGCGTAACAGCGTATTATACTGGACCATTATAGGGAACCATTTTCATGAACTTGCTGTGCAATCCATCGAAGTAAATCGAAACATAAAATCAATCCATAAAACGAGCTATTGAATGTGCATCATTTTCGACTCTTCTTTAACTTATGCTAAAGCGAGATAAACTAACGGTAAACTGAAAAATTAAAACGTGATATCTGAACTTGTAAATTTGTAACCTTATAAACTGCGAATTAGCGAGATTAAAAATTAGGCTGAGTTATCGAGATCAAAAATTAATCGATGAGTTATCGAGATCAAAAATTAATTGGTGAGTTATCGATATTAAAAATTAATCGGTGAATTATCGAAATCAAAAATAATCGGTGAGCCATACAATAAAATCATTTATTCCACCTTAATAATTATTTAACTTGCTTACCGTTATCAGAAACAAACAAAAGTCATGTGCGTTCAGCACTTGATTACGCTGCCACGTCTATAGCGACGCGTAGATCGCTAGTCCGGACCTTATTGAGACCCATGGTGCTTCTAATTGCAGCGAGTGGTCGAGCCAGACTGATCCTTCCGTCGACGGAATGCGCACAAGGCACAAAAATCGTCTGACATTGGAAATGCAGTTCAAATGAGCAACGTTTACGAATAGAGTCTATATTAATATTATTAATTAATATATGACTCATGATTGAGCTATGCGGTACTGATGTGAACATTCATTAACGTCGCGAAATTAGTTGTTTATTTGAATAAACAATGCAGTGTATTTTATAATTAGAAATATAAGCTTTTATAGACGTCAAAAAATTGTTACAAGCTAAAAGTGTTGTAGAGTTGAGTAGGTCACACATAAAGAGAAAAGAAATTGGGAACTCAGGGCGATTTCTCTCCCATCTCGCATAAATGGGTTTATCATAAACCTACCTTCCACCTTTCACGTTCTGTCTACCACCTCTCACCTCCCGTATTCTATCTTCCACAATGACGAATGTGATGTCAGAGGTTACAGGACTTCTCTCTAACTTAAGTTAGGTTAGACGACATATCTTTAAATTGGGTTAGATTAAACGTGTCCTCTACCGCTTAGGTTAGGTTAACTTCGATGTTATTCAAGTAATATTTTTGGGTTAGGTTTGTGTTTCAGGTGGTGGGATATGGTAGGAGGTGGAGGTGGGAGGAAGTGAGAGAAGATGGAACGTGGATGACGGAGAGGGTACGTGAGAGGTGGAAAGTGGGAGGTGGAAGGCGGAAGGTGGGAGGTGGTAGGTGGAGGAGAAGAGGTTGATCATGCCTCAACCGGCTTATTTATCCTACCCAAGTTTCCAAAACGTGTTTTAAAAAGTTTCAAATCCGCAAAGCTTTTCTATCTTGACTATTCTTACAACCCTTATTGTGTCCGAGATCATTCACAATGGGGCTAGTGATAAAAAACAACCTTATAACGTGTTCTTGTTTTTTGTACTGCTTTTTGGCGAAACATCGTATAGCAGCTGTTAGTTTTGGTATTTTATTTCCGTTTTCTTTTGATAACTATTATCAACTATACCGTAGTAAAGCTTTAGCTTATTTCTTAGCTAACTCTCACATCTAGCTAAGCATATTTTCTTTTTAATAGCCCCGACACTGTTCTTCACGTCATTAGTGAGAGATTTATTCTTAGGTGTGGAAGTTTGATAATTAATAAATTGAAATTTGGAACAAATCTCGCCTGCTCCTTGGCTCTAGCTCTAGTTTATGTTTATTAATTTGGAACATACCTTTTTACTACAAAGTATTCGCAAGGTCGCGTTTAAATATTAACCACATTTAATTATCTCACATCTAACAGTTACATAAACGTGGAAAGGAAATTATTTACGGCATAATATTAATGTGCACGCTACCAGTTTAACCCTCATAATTTTAATACCGTTTTTGTACTTACATGTAGATATTGTGTGTATTTATAGATGCCGTTCAGCGGTTAGCAGTATGTTTGCATAAGCATTCTGTTATTTTATTACGCCCACCTTGTTCATTAATTTCACCACGTAAGAGAAACCTTTAGTTACAGTTGAGGGTAACTTTGATTAGTTTGCTCGATTCGCTAGTATATATGACGCTAATTAATCATGGAGATCCTTTGAGGAACTTTTCTTTGAAAGAAATACTCTCAGACGCCGTGTACTATCTTTTTGTATGGATGCTTATTATGAAATGCGCAATAAACAACATCGTCTTGAACTCCATGTGACTTTTAATTAAAAAGGAGCTCTTTGTGCCTTTGAAATTAGTATTTTCTCTAAATTATGTAAAAGAGAAAAGAGGCTACCCTCATTTTTAAAATAATTTATCTGGAACTTTTGTTTTGAATTTTTATTTAAGGCGCACTCCTGAATTCTTTTGTGTTTTCAGTCTTATGATTTAATTAATAAAAATTACTTAAGAAATAAAATTTATACTGAAATGTTGGTTTTACACTTATTCGGATAAATCGTGATAATACTTGATTCGTAATATACAGGGTGTTTCAAAACACATGCTTTCGCTCGTTGTATTAAATGATTTGCTTCCAATCTTTTCTAGACTACCGCCCCCTTTACTCAAACATAAATATTCCAACGCCGCCTCTTCCATAATAATTAATTACACCAGATATTAAAATATGGTTGTGTTTTATCTATATTTGCGTGGTGTTCTGATTGTCTGTAGTCACCTTATTAATGCTTTGTAGTGACAGAAATAACATTTATTTACAACTTAAAATATTGATATGAACTTAATATGTATTAACATTAAGGGTGTGACACGCACAAAGGAACTATTTACAAACATTTTTGTACACGTAATTAAATTACAAATATCATTAACACTAAGACTGAAAACACTTTAGTGTGTAAAGTTGCGGAACGAGTTTCTATGTTGAGACTTCACGACGTAGACCTGGATCTGGTGCTGTGGTGAAAACGTTCATGGTTTTCAGTAGCCCTGGGCCGGGTTACGCTGAATGCAATGTGGCACCTTATGGCGGTAATTGCAGTCGGATTTCTATACCATCGGTACTTAGCGGCTGGTTGACTGACGCTGGTGTGCGGCGGACCCCTTGATTGGTAGAAATTGAAGTGTGATGGCAAAATGTTCTCAACCTGGTGTGCTTATTGGCCTTACATGCTCTATGAAGTGATTTTTGATGGCCATGGTTTTGGAAGTGGAGTGGCTTTGAGTTGTGTTATCAGGGATCCTGTACGTGGTGTTATGAGAGCTCCCTTTATTTTATTCAGTTAGATTTTGTGAAAACAACGAAATAATCTAAAGGAAAATCCTTAATGCACGAGGGACTTGGTGACTTCCGTTTTTTATTATCCATAAGTTAAAAGTAAAATGTTTTATGGCCACGTGTACGTCACATAATTAAAAGCAAGGATTAAGTTGTAAACGTGCAAATATTAATTATAATAATAAGACGTCTATACAAAATCTTCACATAACGTGTTCGCTCGGAACAGGTCATCATCAATGCGATTTACTTTAGAAAACCTTTGGATGATTAATATAAGCCTCCATAAAATACAACTAACCGAATGAACCTCATTTCCACAGCTCCCTCCAAGAAGTTTGGTGGCTTCTTACAGACAGAATAAAAAGAAGTATTTTGCTCTATCGTTTAGAGCTCCTCTTATACCGATGTTTTGTTTGTATTGTACATTCAGACGGTTCTATTTGTATTTCGAGAGGTGTTGAAGTAGAAAATTATTGATTGAGCGGTGTTTAAAGTGTATATGGTATTTATTTGTATGCTGCGCGCTTATTGGTCCGTTGGTTATGAGTATGGTTGGTTGCAAACTTCACCTGTATTATTTATCTATCTATCTATTAAAAACCATAAAGTAGAAATTTTGTAACGCAACTATCAAGTGTACAAAATCGTTTATTAAAAATTTAAAAATAAACACAGTAAATAAAAAAACATTAACGAGATAGTTGAAGTTCGTGGAGTTCTACCAATTTGTTAATGTGGGATTACATTCAGGTAACACAAGTTGAAAATCTCCACGTTCAGCGGTATGCAGTCTGTTACTTTTTTTTAGACAGTAAATTAGTTACGGCACTGAATCCACACTTAATCAAAAAAGAAGAAGGAAATGTAATTAAAAGTTTCTGTGCTCCTACCCACAATCCTGAGTAGAGAGCTGACATCAATTTTTAAACCTAAACTCCTGGTATCTATATTTTTAAATTTTACTTTTAGTTCTACGTAAGTTGCGAGTTCTATAAGTTCATCTTCTAAATTTGATGATTCTGCTCTATGTGCATTCCGGGCTGCCCGGTGACTTGGTTGGTATGCGTGTTTACTGAGCCCAAGGTTCTTCGATGTCCAACGAAGACTGCTTGAAAAATGTTAGGCGAGCATTTTTCACTAGAATACGCCCTCGTTCGGATGAGAGGTGAAATGGAGGTCCCGCGTGTGAGTGTTGCCATGTACGTTGAAGATCACTACCTAGCTTGGAACAGCAAGGATTCGGCAAAATTTAAAATTTCCATTTAAAAAAAACTTCCTTTTTAGCCAATATAGTATCTTTGGATGGAGCATAGGAAAATCATATGTAGTGTATGTGCATTTCGGGCGACTTCGTGGTTTAGTTGGTATACGTGTGACTACTAAATCCAAGGTCCCGGGTAAGATTCCCGACACGGTCGGCTTGAAAAATATTAAGCCAGAATTTTATACAAGAGTACGCCCTCGTTCGGAAGAGAGGTAAAATGTATATCCTGTGTGTCAGTGTTGTCATGCACATTAATGATCCCTTTCTTACTCGGAATAGTAGGGGTTCGGTAAAATTCAAAATTTTATATAAAAATAATTAGCTCTGGCCAATGTAATACCTTCGGGTGGAGCATTGGAAAATCAAATGTATTAGCAATTGTGGAGGAATACAAAACCTAACTTTGTAAATTCCTGATTAAATATTCTGAAATCGCTCCCTGCAATCAGCATGAAGAACGTTCAAGCGTTGTCAATAGGTAAGCAGAGCTTCTTGTTTTGCAGACTCCTGATAATGTGAAAACGTGTCTGTGTTAATCTCTGCCTAGATTTCGTTTGAACAAAAGGTTTCTCACAAAAACAGCTTTTTTGTTTTAATTAAATTAAATTTTAATTAATTTAATTAAATCACCTTGCAATTGCAAGTTGACCTTGTTAAATATTTGTCTCCTACTTCTTAATAGGAAGAACTACTTTCTTCTCTCATAATGATGGAAGATGATTTCACTCTGCCTTGCTAGAAAGTACTTTCACTCCCTCGAATATTTACAAATCAGTGCATGTTGTTTCTTATGAAATCAAATAGGTTTATAACAATATGAGGTAATGTACTGTGTCTCGTTCACAGTAGTGTCATTTTAAAAGCCAAAGATTTAAGACATTTTAATATTCTTGTGTTAAAACTTTTGAATTTGAATAAACATACACATCATCAGTACATTTACTACCACAAAAGTCAAAAATGTAGCAGGTCGAGATCACTAGCAGTTCTGCAAAAACAATTTGTCAAAGTGTGGCTTGAAGTGTATTTAGTGCTAAACCTATTTTCAAATTTATTCTACATTTTATACTAGGGAAAGTGACTCAAACGAGTATGAACTTCAAAATACTTCACCTGACATTCTGAAGAGGCTAATTTAGCCAGTATTATTTTACTTACTCAAAAATTAAAAGAGCGGTATGAGAAAGAATACGAACGGTTTAAAAGTTGGATCGAAAGTTAGAAAACGCACAGCGGGTTTACTTTTTAATAAAAAAATAAGACTTTAAAATCATCTACACTTTGGTCCAAATACTCCATGCTGCATACAATGTTGAAAATACGATAGAATATTGACATTAAATATCCTAAAGTCATAGCTTTTCTAAAACGGCAGAATGTTGGATAAAGCCAAGAAAGCTAAGACTTTTACGAGAGAAGAATTAAATAAGTTTATAATAGAAGCTCCTGACAATAAATATTTAGTAATGATATTAAAATGAAAATTTATTTTAAAAATAATACATTTTAGATTTTTTAAAGTGGTTCTAATTATGGGAATATCAGGGATATGTAGACGTGATGATCTAATAAAATTAACTGTAGATGATGTTCAAAACCAACAATCAATTATCATAATAAATATTTCTAATAAACCACGAAGTTTTGCTATCACTGCTTTAAACAGAGATCCAAATTTTGTAGAAGTATTTACAAAATGTGCTTTATTGGGTTTTTTTGGGGCAGTTTATTTGAGAATTGTTAAGTTTTCAAGCAGGAAAATGCGTAAATCAATTAATAGAGAAAACTACTATTGGACAAATTACCACCAAAAATTTGCTGAATATTTAAATTGAATAGTTCCACAAGTTATATCTGACATAGTTTTAGAAGAACGTCAGGAACACTACTTGTAGAAGGTGGTGGGGATATATTAACGTTAAAACAACACAGCGAGTGGAAAATGGCAAAAATAGCAAACTCTAATTTAAAATTTTCTATGACAGAAACGGGGTTGGTTGCCAAAGACGCTGCGATGAACAAGATAAGGAAATACTAATCGCTTCAGGACCAAAATTTGCTATTCTTGCCATTTGCGATAGAAACTTTAGGACCCTGGTGCAGCGAAGCTATAGATTTTATTAACAAAATCGGAGGATTACTCACTTCAATGACTGGTGGATTCAGATCTGGCTTCTACCTACTACAAAGGATAGGAGTAACGGTACAAAAGGAAAACACTATCTCGGTCATGTGAACCTTCTTCATTCAGCTTATTGACCTAAAATGAAGCTCGATGTTTTGAAATATTGTCGAAATTGTCTCGTTTGTGGAACACAGAAAGCGTCGAATATGAAACCTTTAGGACTAACGGAAAAGGAATAAGATGTACAAGGTCACAAATGTCAACTAGCAATAAGGGACTTGTTTTCAAAATTTACTATACTTCATCTATTGCGAAGTGCAACAGCACACAATATTGAAAAATATGTCGAAAACAATGAAATTTTAATTTTATGAGTTCCCAAATTTATAGTTTGTGATAATGATAAACAATTGTGTGGACACATTTTTAAAAATGTATGCACCAAATATAAAGTAGAAAAGATTTGGTATAATGCAGTGTATTCGCCAAAATGCAGTTTTGAAGAAGGAGTGAATAACACTGTAAGTACAGCTATTTGATCATACGTTAACTCGCACAATACATGGGATGAAAATTTAGCAAAAATTCAATACGCTGTAAATTCAGCAAAACATGAAGCAATAGCTTTTTCTTCAAATTTTCTTGTTTTTGGTAGACATGTTCCTATTTCAGGGCAGTTTTAAAGTTTGTCTTGTAAACCTTATGAAGACGATATAATGCATGAGGATAGGGTAGTATATTCTACAGATCATTATGATCTCTTTAATCTCTCTAAAGATGTCAGAAATGGACTTCATTCAGCTTATAAAAAATGTCTACGCGATACAACTTTCGACGCAGACTAATTTCCTTAATGTTGGCGATACTGTTGAGCGTACAATCAAAATGTTATATAATGCTGGAGAAGTTTTTACTTCAAAGTTAGCTCTAAAATATATTTTGTGCACTGTCAATAAAAAATTATCTCACTTAGTATATAATTTAACTAATCCAAATGGATTAAAACAAGTAATTGGCATTTGAAGGATTTTAAGCCTTATACTGGCATAGAGATAAATATTTAATTGACTGTAGTGATAAATCATATTCTTTTATCTAATTAAATATAAATTATCTTACCTATCATTTCTTATTACCTACAAAATGTTTTTTTGGTCAAAAACTTGTAAATATATTGGCTTCAATTCCCTATATTTTTCTTTTGTTTGCAACGTAATATTCTAAACAATAATCCCCTATCGTAATAATAATCTAAACTATAACCCTCAATCTTAAGAATAAACTAAGCCATCCCCCCTACCTTAATAGACTAAACTATCTAGCTTTCTCAATAAAATGACATAAACCTCTAGAATATAGTGTATACCTATACTAAACAATAATATGACCCCTAACATGTGTATATATTTAGTAAAACAAAATTTTGTCTTAAAATTTTCTTTTCTGTAATTGCAAGCGCGTTTTTACTGCCTATATCTTTCCCTTCATTATAATTTTACAAATTTTTGTTAATTTTTACGAGTGATTTGACTTTACTAATTTTGACTTTACTGATTTTATCTTTACCGATTTTGTCTCCCTTGGAACGTTTAATTACGTTAGTTATCTCACCACTCAACGTTAAATATCTTTAAATTTTTTTCCTTTATCATACCTATAAACTTTCTTTCCAGAATAAATTTCTTTTATTTTTGGGATTATTTACCTGGTAAAAAAATTATTCTTAATGTGATGAATTTTTTTTCTTCTTGGTCCGGGGCAGTGCACCATGCCATTTGGCCGAGGCCGGGCAATGTTACAATGTACCTCACACTTTATAAAATATTTGTGTTTACAATATTATAAAAACACATTTTATTATTTCTTGGAATTAAGTTTGATTCCAATATATATATATATATATATATATATATATATACACATATATATATATATATATATATATATATATATATATATATTTACGTTTACTCTTGCATTTATATTTATTTGTAAGCTTCTTCTTTATTTGTGTAATATAAATAAATAAATAAATATACACGAAATTTACTGATTAGTCGATGCGTTTTTCAAGACACAACTACGGCAGACTTGAATTTATGTCAGGATTGTCTTTTAATCGTTCCATTGATAACCCCTTCTTCTATGTTGGTTACTTAATAACGTCCGAGTAACTTTTTCTTTTCTTTTGTTATTTGACTGCCTGACGGTGCAAGTCAATATTGTTAACATATCTTGAAATTGCCAGGAGGACAACTGTCGTATGTACTTTCTATCTAAAAGCATAAAGTTTCAATAAAAATAATTTTATAGACGTCTTACTTTGTGATGGTGTAATAGCCAAATATCATAATAATTTATAGTTATTTCTTCGAATTAAGTTTTATGCATTTAAAAGGTGAGTGACTTGTTATAGGAAGTGAAAAGTGCGGATTTGTACAGGAAGACAATCGATAGGAAGTACACGTGCAACGAACTCTAGGCTAGGTGTAATTGGAATTAGTAAATAAGCATAATTGCATAATCATTGTTAGCAGTTAAGGATTAATATAGAATAAGAGCATTATAAGTCTAACTCTCAGATGTAACAGTTGTACTGCACCTTAAAGTGACAAGTAAATTAAATATGTGAAATGGTCTTCGACTTTGTTTTAATCACCTCTACTGAAGCCCCCAAGAGAACACTACATGGCGACCCTGCCAGCCCTGCTAATCCTGCCAGCCCTGCTAATCCTGCCAGCCCTGCTAATTCTGCAAATTCTGCCTGTCCTGCTAGTTCTACAGATTAAATTATAGTAACCGAAATTTGAAATGGGCACCAGCAATTCCAAAGAAGAAGTAGTTATTGCACAAACTGGAATGAATAATGGTTCGATAAATGGATGTTCAAATTCTGAGGTAATAGGTATTACGTCAGGTACAATTTTAGCGTTGTTGGGTATTTTATTACTTTTTAAAATGTTCAAGAAAATGTTGGACAAGAAGATTAGGAGAGAGGTCAGTAGAAGCCAGCAGATTGTATAGTAAGAATTATTTTATTTTAAGCTATAAAAATTAAGTACGAGTTAAAATTAATGACGGAAAAATTGAAGCAAATTTTAGAGGAATTTAAGATTTTATTAAAAATTTAAATAAAGATGGTCAAGAAAGACGAAACGATTTAGATGTTACTAATAGGAAATTTGATTATTTGAATAGGTTATGCGAGGAGTATAGGTTAAAGAAAGATAAGATTAAAGTCGCAAAATTTGATAGTTCTGAAATTATCGATAAAGTTAACCAGCACATAGCCATAATAGATAAGTGTATAGGAGATATTACTGAAGTTTTAACAAGTAGGAAGTTAAGTATTTTAAGTAGGAAAAATCAAGACACCATGGGTGAAAAATTTGAATTAAAAGTAGCAGCCTCTATGATTCCAGCCATGGACGGTTCAGAAAATACCACCAAGCAAATGGTCGACGCAATTGAACTATATGATAGCTTGTTAGATGATGAAGGTAAGAGATTGTTAGTAAATTTTGTCATAAAAATTAAGTTAAGTCAAAATGCTAAAATGCGATTAGACAGTAAGTATGAGAATGTAGAAGCGCTTGTGAACGATATCAAACATTACCTTTTAACTAAAAAATCAGCATCAGGATTGTCTGCCGAATTACATAACTCCAGACAAAATAATAAATCAATAGAAAATTTTGGTAAAACGATCGAGGAATTAATGGTCAATTTAACAATAGCTCAAGCAGAGGGTAACGAACAATCATTAAAAATTTTGACAGCCGCTAACGAAAAAATTGCATTAAACGTATTTACAAACGGAATAAGGGACGAAAACTTAAAAACAATTATGAAAGCTCGAAATTACGATAAATTAAAAGACACCATAATAGTCGCGAAAGAAGAGGAAATTGCAAATAAACCTCAGCAAATATATTACACAACCGGAAAAGGTCGTCAATTTACTAGACGCGTAAAATATAACAATAATACAAATGGAAGTCAACGTACCTCACACACCAGGTATCAAGGTCGAGGAAATAATCCATGCACGTTCATGAACACTAGAGATCGAGGAAATGCATACGTAAGTAAAACTGTAAGAGGTCATCAGTTTTATAATAGGGGAAACCATCGCAATTTTTACATCAACTCGTCAGAGAAAACCTTCACAGAAAATACATTAGACCAAACTAGGGAACCGAAAACATTTTTTCGAGACCCCCCGGAATAATTTAAGGAATGTTCACAACATTTTAAATATTAATAGTGTAAATTTCATAGAAGTCGGATACAATAACAATACGATTAAATTAATTTTAGATACAAGAGCATCAGTAAGTGTTATTTTCATTTCTAGTTTAACGACTAAGGTAAATATTGATACAAATAAGCAAATTTTTATTCAAGGAGTATCGGGTAAAACAAAAGCAATTGGAACAGTAAATCTACCAATTAAAATAGGGAATATCTCAATTAATCATACTTTTGTTGTAATGAACGATTTCGAATCAGACGTAAATGGAGTAATAGGATCAGATTTTTTTAATAAGTACAGATCAAATATCGATTATAAAAATTATAAATTTACTTTCGTAAGTAATAATGTATCAACGTCAATTCCATTATTAGCAAACGAAGATTTATATACAATAATCCCACCACGATGCGAGGTTATCAAATATTTCACGGTAAATTGCAAAGAGGAATGCGTAATAAAATCACAAGAATTATGCGAAGGTGTATTTCTAGCAAACGTAGTTGTAAAGCCAGTTAAAGATTTTATACCAGTAAAGTTATTGAATACGAACGACACTGAAATTAAGTTACGAAATTTTAAACCTACCATCGAACGACTTTCAGATTACAAGATAGTTAAATTTGAAGAGTCAAAATTCTCAGTTGAACGTATTGATAAATTATTAAAAGACATTAACGTCGAAGGTTTGAATAGCGAAGAACAAACCATCATTCATAAGATTTCTGCTAAGTTTGCAGACGTATTTTATGTCGACAATGACCTACTAACCGTGTCAAACATAAGTGAGCAGCATATTCAGTTACAAACAGATGCTAGATCAACATACGTTAAACCATATAGGTTACCACATTCACAGAAAAATGATATAAGAAAGCAAGTAGATAAAATGTTACATGACGGGATAATAGAACCCGCACAGAGTGCGTGGTCTTCACCACTACTAATAGTACCGAAAAAACCGGATAGTTTAGGAAACAAAAAATGGCGCGTAGTTATTGATTACAGACAATTAAACACTAAATTGCAAGATGACAAATTTCCGCTACCAAGTATCGAATCAATTTTAGATTCGTTAGGAGGTGCGATATATTTTTCACGTTTAGATTTGTATCAAGGTTATTATCAGATAGGATTACAAGAACAGTCCAGACCGTGTACGGCATTTAGTACAGACAAAGGACAATTTCAAATGACTAGGTTACCGATAGGGTTAAAAGTAAGCCCGAGTATTTTTGCACGAGCGATGACAGTAGCCTTATCAGGATTGAATTACGAGAATTGTTTTACATATTTGGATGATTTAATTGTATTCGGAGATAGTTTAGAAAAGCACAATACAAATTTAGTAAAAGTACTCAATAGGTTGAGAAAAGTCAATTTAAAATTAAATCCAAAAAAGTGTGAATTTTTAAAAAAGGAAATTTTATATTTAGGGCACGTTATAACGGCACAAGGTGTACAACCAGATCCAGAAAAAATTGCAGTCATGCAAAATTATCCAACACCACTAAACGCAAACGACGTTAAAAGGTTTGTAGCATTTGCCAATTACTATAGAAAATTTATTCCAAAATTCGCTGAAATAACAGCACCGTTAAACAAATTGTCTAGGAAAGGTGTCACTTTCCAATGGACCAATGAATGTCAAGCAGCATTCGAACTGTTAAAAACAACTTTAGCAAACCCACCAATATTACAATATCCAGATTTTTCAGATAATAGTACATTCATCTTCCGCACGGACGCATCAGGTTACGCGTTAGGAGCAGTTTTGTCGAATAGCGACGACAAGCCAGTAGCTTACGCAAGTAGAGCACTTAACAAAGCCGAAATAAATTATTGTACAATAGAAAAAGAGTTATTAGCTATAGTTTGGGCAGTGAAAAAATTTAGACCATACTTATTTGGCAAAAAATTTCAAATTTTAACGGATCATAGACCGTTAGTATACTTATTTGGTATGAGTAATCCATCTAGTCGATTAACAAAATTTAGGTTAACATTAGAAGAATATGATTTTACAATAACATATATTAGGGGTACAGAAAACGTGACAGCGGACGCTTTATCTAGAATTATTATAGATTCAGATTATTTAAAGAATATGGAACAAGCGGTTCACGAAAAAGTATATGTAACAACAAGAGCCCAAAGTAGAAAATTAGGCGACTCTCAAGTCGAATCAAAAGCATCAAAGGATGATGGGACTGATCACCCCAACATTGTTGAACTTCTGAAGCATCCGAAGGATGCAACAGAATTACGATTTGTAGCAGAGGAGGAGTTTAACAGAATCATTAAATCCAATAAAGGAAATAATTTTGTTTACATGCATGTATCAATTTATGATAGGAGTAAAAATATAATTTATTTGAGGCAAGGATCTCGATCAGCGTCAGCCTTCGAAGCGTCGTTGAGAGACCTGCAATTTCTTCGTAGAGAATTTACAATTCCGGAATTTATTATTATAAAAAACGAAGAATCGAAGTCATTTTTAAATAACTGTAAAGCCGGCCGCAATTTACTTAAAAAATGACATACGAATTAGTGTGATTAGGGAAGTCACTAATATTCAAAACTCAGAAACGCAAAGATTAATCATTAATGATTTTCATTTATTGCCTACGGAGGTCACGCGGGCATCAATAGAACATACAATAACATAAAGCGATACTATTTTTGGTCAAGTATGCGAAAGGATGTAGAAACATTTATTAAAAAATGTGACGAATGTCAAAGACATAAACATTCAAATATTAACAAACAGCCGATGATAATTACAACCACAGCTTCCGAAGCTTTCGAAAAAGTTTTTTTAGATTTAGTTGGACCATTGCAACCAGATGCAAATGGAAACAAGTACATTTTGACACTACAGTGTGATTTAAGTAAATTTGTAGAAGCATATCCATTACCAAACAAAGAGACTGAAAGTGTAACTAGAGTGTTTGTCGAGAATTTTATTTTACGCTACGGCATCCCACGCGAAATTTTAACGGATAAAGGTTCAGAGTTCATGTCGGAGATTCTTAAGGAAACTTGCAAATTGTTAAATATAAAGCAGTTAAATTCTACAGCTTATCATCATGAAACTATCGGTGCGCTCGAAAACTCACATAAAAATTTAGCAGCATATTTAAGGATCCAATGTCCGCAGTATTCAAATAATTGGAGCAGTTGGATACCTTATTGGTGTTTTGCATACAATAATTCAGTGCATACAGAAACTAAATATACCCCGCACGAATTAGTGTTTGGGAAAATTAATCAAATACCGTCAAACGTGGTAAACTCAGTAGACCCACTATATAATTTTGATAATTATCCAGCAGAACTTAAGTATAGATTGCAAGTCGCTGGAAATGAAGCGAGATATAATTTATTACAATCCAAAAGTAAACGAAAGCATAAGTTTGATATCAAAACTAAGCATGTTAATTATAAATTAGGAGATAAGTTGTTGGTTAAGAATACATCTCTTAATAAAAGAGATCCAATATTTGTAGGCCCATATGAAGTAGTTTTAGATAAGAATCCTAATGTTATAGTTAAGATAGATAATAAGCTAGTAGAAATCCATAAGAACAGAACAAAATTATATATAACATAATGTAACACAATTACAAGGAGCAGTATGAAACATGTACTACCAATTTATAAAATTTTTTATTTGAAAAACAAAAATTTTTTTAGTGCACCCCGTGGAGGTGTGATGGTGTAATAGCCAAATATCATAATAATTTATAGTTATTTCTTCGAATTAAGTTTTATGCATTTAAAAGGTGAGTGACTTGTTATTGGAAGTGAAAAGTGCGGATTTGTACAGGAAGACAATCGATAGGAAGTACACGTGCAACGAACTCTAGGCTAGGTGTAATTGGAATTAGTAAATAAGCATAATTACATAATCATTGTTAGCAGTTAAGGATTAATATAGAATAAGAGCATTATAAGTCTAACCCTCAGATGTAACAGTTGTACTGCACCTTAAAGTAACAAGTAAATTAAATATGTGAAATGGTCTTCGACTTTGTTTTAATCACCTCTACTGAAGCCCCCAAGAGAACACTACAACTTCACATGTAAGATGGAATTTTGCCTAGTTGGATCTGTCTTTTAAGTTACAGATAAAACCATATTAATTTTTGATTGTTAGTTGAAACATGTGTCTTATAAATTGGTAACACAATTGATTTTGCAAGGTGCAAAGCTTTACTTTGAATAAACATTTTATTGCAAAATGTCTATATGAATTTCTGTATAAGTGCAACATACCGTATATGTTCTGAATTTATCTTAAGCACTCGACGTAGTCAATTACTGTATAAATTTTCTCTCAACGTTCGCTTTTGCTTCCACAACGTGAAGGTATCTGGAATATCTTTGGATGGAATCAAATAGCTTTTAGTTGTGACTATTTGGTGGACCAGATGTTATCTATTTAGAGATGTAGAAGACTTCACTTCGCGAACGACTCGTTCGACAGTGGAAGATGCTTTTCTTGCTGAACTCCAGGTGGAACCAAAACAAAAAAAAATATACTAAAACAACACTAACTGGGATGTTTGGCTTGCCTCAGGCATAAATTTTGCAGTGATTCTTTTGAACGTCAATGATAGTAGTAGTCTAACCTAACTTTTTACAAATTTCTAAATTGTCTAAATGATTATTCACAAGTGATTTTACTTTCTGCGTATCTTATATTTAGTAAAAATATGCGTATGAATAATTTTTTATGCTTACTACCTACGGCTGTGAACATACAAGATTTCATGAAATTTTTATGTTTAAAAGGGTTTCTAAGCAGATACTTTAAATTTAAACAGTACTATTTTATTTGTCTTTTCAAGAAACTTTGTCTAATTGCTTATAAAAATATCACATTATGATTGTCATTTTCTGTCTAGAAGTCGTTCACATTTTACAGAAATAATTGTACATTTGTTGACAGAAATTTTAATATAGAAGTTTAGTACCTTACTTGCTCTCACTTACGTTAGCTTCTAAATTCTTTTACAGCAAGGTGAGAAACGAAAAGATAGTAACCATATAAAAAGCTTTGAAGGCTGTACCTGTAATTAACTTCCTCCCTTTGAGATCAGTCTTTTGCAAACTCCACAGCCCTTAAAGGCCGATGCTAATTCCGCCAGAGTGTTTTTAATTTTATACTCTGCAGTACACACACCCTTTATATTCCATTGGAAAGGGGGACCGTACACAAGAACTACCGCTTTAAAAACGGCAAGGGCGCAGAAAACGCCTAGCACGTGCTATTTCACTGCTCACCCGAGATGACTACCAGAGGGTTGACCCACAGGAAGCTAACTGTCGAGGGGCTAGAATACCCAAAAACTTGATAGAAGTTCAGGAAGTGGCTAATCAGAAGGCGTTCTGGGTAGCTGTGAAGGAGTTTACGGAAAGTGTCACTGTTTTACCGAAAATGCGCAAAAAAACATCGGGTATAAAATCAAAACTTTAAACCGCGCTAATAAATAATAAAACCATTAATTAAACTACGAAATTAAATTAGAGTGAGACCGGGTATCCATCTAGGACTTAAAATGATAGTGATCGTGATTCCTCGGGCATTTACTGCATACCCCCAGGACTTTAATATTGTATCACGTACGAATGACGACTCTGTAGGAAATAATATCGTAATTTTATTTAATAAATACTAAGATATGCTGAAACTATCTCGTAAGACGCAAAATAAGAAACTTCAAAGAATGCACGTGTTTACGCCGGAGATTGACGAGCGAACTTCGTGAAGGTAGTTGAAATCGGACAGTAGTTCTGAAGCGTACATGATGCTCCATGCACTCTTAAATGAATAATACTTAATCCTTTCGCAATATTATAGTATAGTGAATCAAGTTATATGTAGTTCATTACTACCATCGTAGTAATAAATAAATATCTTGTTTAATATGAGTGCAAGATCTCCTGTGTGTTGAGTTGTATGCGGATTTTTATCAAATTCCGTTAGATTAGATTGTCGTGGCTGTATCACACGGAACCGATTGTCCTTGAGCCAACGTGAAGGTATATTTATACAAAACTATAGCACACGAACTCGCAACGAGGGAAGTATTTACAAATAATGTGAATAGCCTTTAATAATTGAGTGGAAGATTTGTCCTGCGTTTATTTACTGAATTATGCGTTTCACGTATCATATCGAAGTAGGATATTTGTATAGGAACTTTATCTACCTGATGAATTTTGGTGAGGGACTATAATATTAGCATGAAGTGTATTTTATTTATGAACAACAATTGTTTGCACCATATGGATTGGGTTATTGATCAGATACTGAAAAATTATTTTATAAATATAAATCCTCACATAAAAATATAGTTAAAGGTACTCTATAGCAGTTCAAAAGTAAACTCTTTTGTCTTTAATATTTCTAAAATTATGCCAATACGGACCAAAATGTCATAACGCACCAAATACACACAACAGAATAAAGTTTTGCAGAAATTGTTACCTGGTAAACACCTCCTCACTAGACGGCAATCTTCTTTCCAATTTTCTCGTCCACCAAATTACGGTATTTCTAAACCTTAGATTTCATATATGGATTCAACTAGCCTCAGTACATCACCCCATTTAACACCCACGACTCCATAAAAGTGCTTATGAGTATTGTTGTACTTCTTTTGTAAGACGCAAATTGTGTCTCTAGATTAAAATTTATTGTGTACCATTTTGTTTCAGGATCATCGCAACAGGAGTTGAAGTAGCTACTTTCGAAGGGTTTCCAGAAATGTTGTTTTGTTTAACCTGTATATTTTTTTAGATAGTTACTATAGCCTGTGGGTTTCTGCATCTTCTCACAGGATACTTTAGATACTCATCGTCCATATAGATGTGGTGGCGCTCAACTTTTCCCCTTGTCGATTTCTGTTTATATTTAAGTTTACTTTACCTCCACGTCCATTCCCATTTCTCACCCTCGGGGTAATTCCCAGATTAAGCCGTGAATATCGTGAAGCTCGTGAGTCTGTTGGAAGTGATAATTTTAAAAATAAAGTCTTGCCAAATAAAAATTGCTTCACTGACGCCCAAAGTAAAAATCATAGTATTGGTGTGTCCGACTCACACACAAATTTTTCAATAAAAAGAAAGTTCACTTCAGAGTGCTCAAGTAGTCAGTTGTTTGAGCCGATGTGTGAGAGCGCGCATTGTCATGATGGACAATGATCCGGCGTCGTCGGATTATTTTTCTTATTTCTCCGAAAACTTGTTACAAACAAATTGTTCTACGAACCTCTATAGCAACAGTCCTGACATGTCGATTTATTCCGAAGAAATAGGCAACCATTTTCTTCAAGGCGCTTCGAGCGCGGACAACTTTTCTTGGATTTCGTTTATCTTGGAAGACCTATACAGTTGACTGCTGTTTCCTTTCGGGTTCATACAAATAAATCCATGATGTGTTGCCTGTGTAGATGTTATACACTGCGTTTGATGCACCGCAATCGTATTTTTTGAGCATTTCTTTGCACCAATCGACACGAGTCTTTTTTTGAGCGATTGTCAAATTATGTGGGATCCAACGCGCACAAAGCTTTTTCACAGCTAAATGTTCATGTAATATCGAATGTATACTTGTCATAATAATGCCTAGGAATGCCGGAGTTTCACGATAAGTCACATGACGATCTTGCATTATCGATTCGCGCACAGCATCGATGTTTTCTGGCACAACAACCGATTTTCAACGACCTTCCTTAAATTCATCCGCTAGCGAACTACGACCACGATTGAATTCGCTATACCAAGGATATGCAGTGGTTTTAGTTGGAGCTTCTTCCCCAAATGTTGAAATAAGTTGATTCAGGCACTGTTGTGGAGATAGTCAACTTCGGACATCGTAAAAAATCATCGCACGAAAATGTTCACGAGTTAATTCTAATTTTTGGACGAGACGAAATTTTCAACTTAATTAAAACAAAACACATAGTGTATACTGTCACAAATGTCAAATTTTAGGTTATAAACGTCAGATCGCACCTTGCAACACAAGTGTTGTCAGTTCCCGATATATATCGAGCACCCCTCATATACTTCTTTAGTAAATAACTTGTATTTTCTGCTTTCTGTCATGTAATAACACAGCTTAAATACGAGAACTCCAAACTAACCAATCATTTCCCTATGAATAATTACAAAAAAAATCGTTAAAACTATTTAACAGCTAATCATGTCTGTAATTACAACACATCAAAAATTTTATAGCATTAACGGTGCTTTTGCATGACATCAGAAATATTGATGACGCACATCAGATTTTAGATGGGTTGAACTATAGTTTGTTTATTTGAAAATTGTATATCTTTAATAATAACAATGTGCCAATAGTATACACTAATATAGATTAGCCTGTATAAAACAACTTGATCTTCGGGGTTTATACTACTCCTGCTTAATTTCGCGAATGTTTCGCTGTAGAATCGCTAAACGAATTGAAGCTTCATTCAGTATGCGTTGATTTTGTACTTTTAAACCTGAACAGTTACTTTAGGTTTCTACCTAACAAATATAGAGCAATACAATGACGATTGCGAACCCTTAGGAGCATCTTATCTTTTCATCAGTGCTTACAGTTCTCCTAAGCTTTTGATCCTACCCAAAGCTTCTAATTAATTGTTGTAAGTAATTAGGAGATCCCTTCTTAGACGTTTATCGTTATAAATACATCCTATTCTATTGGTTTTCCGTGCAATTCAATCTAAGGAAATAGGGATTTCTGAATTTCAGTATATCCTAAGAGAGCTCAAACATATTCAACCAATTCGAGATAAATGTTGCTTAAATAAATGTATTACTACTAGAACGCAATGGTTTTTGAGCCATATATAGAATACTAAATTAAGATTAATTTTAAGTAAAAAAGCGCTTATGATTTCTTTTGAGCTATTTCCTTTATGGTCTTAGCTACCTTGTTTTTGGCTTCTTAGTTTCAAAATGGTCTGATGCTGCTTTCCATGTGTTCTTAAGCTAACCTCTTCATTGATATGAAACTAATATATCCTACATCCATCTACCTCGATCCTGATCTGCATTTGCCATTATAACCCATCACATATCACTTCCATACAAAGCCACGATCCTACAAAAACCCTTAGGAATGTTTTCCTAATACTTAAATCTGTTTTGATAACATCAAATTTCTCTTTTTCAGAAATGCTTTCTTTACTAGTACCAGTCTACATTTTATGTCTTCTTTGCATCTACCGTCCTTTGTTTTCTTAGTACCCAAGTGACAGAATTCCTCTACTCGCTTTAATGTTTCATCCCCCAATCTAGTGTTCGATATTTCTTCATCTAATCTTACGCGACTGTATTCCATCGCTGTTATTTTACCTTTATTAGTGTTTATCATATAGTCATTTTTCGAAATAGAGCCCATGCCATTCAACAAAAATCCTCTGTGTATCTTGCTAACTATGATAAAATGGCCATGTCATCTGCAAACTTTAATGTCTTAATTTCTTCTTCTTAAACTTTAACCTTTCCCAAATTTTTTTGATTTCTTTTGTTACTTGCCCTATGTGCAAGTTAGACAGCATACGAGATAGACAACATCCCTGCCTCACTCCCTTTTAACTATTACCTTCCTTTCGTATCCTTAGATTTAATCGCTGCAGTGTGCTCTCTGTGCAAGTTGTAGATAAACTTTCGTTTTATATGTTTTAGTGCACACCTCTTCGTAATCTCCAATAGTTTTTACTAGTCTACATGGTCAAAGGATTTTTCTAGATTAATAATAGCCAAAGACGTGATTTATTTTTTCGCAATTTTATCTCCAAGATAAGTCGTCAATATGTCACGTATTCCTACATTTCTTGGAAATGCGAATTGTTCTTTACGCAATTCCTTTTGTATCTGGTTTTCCACCCGCCAGTAGACGATTTTGGTTAGAATTTTGCAGACACACCTGACTAAACTTATGGTTCGGAAGTTTTCATATCGGTCAGCTCCTATTTTCTTTGGTATGGGAATGCTCAATTTATTAAAGATCCGAGGTGCTTTACCTATCTCATACATCTTACTTACTAAATGGTATAGTTTTGTTCTAGTTGTTTTTTCGTGGCATTTAGGAAATTGGATGAAATTTCATCAATTCCAGGTGCCTTATTCCTAGTCAGATCTTTCATGCGCTCTCGAACTCAACCTTCACATCCCCATCAACTGCCTCTCCGCTTTCGAGCACTTGAGTACTAGGTTCTCTTCCTTGATAAAGTCATTTTGTGGGTTTCTTCCATCTGACAGCCTCTTCTTTTTGCCCGTGACATTCCATTGGAGTTCCTTAGATTTGTACAACTGTTTTTCTTCTCTCCAAACATTTCCCTGAGTTTCCAGTAAGCTGTATCTTCCATTTCCACAGTCATACAGATGTCAACATCTTAGCATTTCTCTTGCAACAATTCTGTTTTTGCCTGCTTGTATTTCGTAGAGCTATCATTCTTGAGGTTTTTATACTTCCCCTTACCTGCCTCATTCTTTGCATTTGTAAATTTTCCTCTATTAAATCCAGGAGCACTTGGGTTACTTATGAATTTCCTCTAATCCTTGTTTTTTTTTTTAGTTTTTATTTTCTGCCCTAATAATTTCGTCTTTTTACATCGACTGCTCTTCCTTTAGAGTACTTCGTCGATCCTTTCAATTAATACATGCTCAACACTGTCTTTGAAACTTGTCCCCTCCTTATGTTGTTTCAATTTATTAAGGTTCCACCTATTTGACTTCTTGCTTCTTCTCAGTTTCTTTAGATTCAGTCTGCATTGTATTGCCAGCAAAGTATAGTCGGAATCTACATCTGACCCGAATACGTCTGACAGCTAAAAGCATGGTTTCTAAACCTCTGCCTATCCATTATGCAATCTATGTTCTACTTAGTAGTGTCCCCAGGCTTCATCTAGGTATACAATCTCCTTCCAGATATTGGCAAGGACCAGACTGTGTTTTATCAGTCAGATTTCTCGATTGTTTCTTGCACACGTCGTATTCTCCTACTAATTTACTTTCTCCGACTGCATTCCAGTTTTCATTACAATCAAATTTTCATCTCTCTTAATGTACTGCATGATACTTTCTATCTCTTCATATATCAGTTCAATCTCTTAATCGTTTGCGTTGCTGGTAAGCATATAGACCTATACTATTGTGATTGGTTGTGACTTTGTTTCTGTCTTTACTATTACTACAATTGTTTCATTATGCTTGCTGTCTTATTTTCCTGTACCTTACTAAACCTACCCCCGAAAAGTCACTATTGGATTTCGTGTTAACGATTCAGTAATCTTCTGAAAATTCCAGCGTACCTCACTAATCCTAACTACATTTAACTTTGGTCTATCTATTCTCCTTTTCAAATTTTCTAACCCACCACTGTAATTTAAACTTCTGACATTCCACGCTCCGACTCGTAGAACGTTATGTTTATCCTTTGGAGTAAGTCGTTCGTGAATAGTTTCCGCCTGCAAAACCGAATGTGAAACTATTTTACCTCCACAATATTTTATCCGGAATGACGCCATCATCATTAAACCCTACATATCTGAGCTAAATGTTCTCGAGAAAGGTAGCGATTGTAGTTCCCCTTTCCGTTAGCCGTACAACAGTACCAACAAAGTCAAGGCTTGTTTGGTGATGTTGCAACGCTAAGTCAGTAAATTATACAGACTGTCTCCCCTGTAACTACTGAAAAGCCGTTGCGCTCCATTGAACTTGTGCCAATTGTTTAAACAAATATTGGACACGTAAACTGTTTCTGTTAGAGCAATGTCCTTTTGAACAAGTCTTGCCAGAAATTCAACACTTGAATTCTCTAGTTAAATGTGTGCCCATGCGAACACTCTGTACTTGCCTGAACCCTTGTCACTTGTGTAGTAAAAGCTTTTTATTTTTCTTGCTCAAAAAAGCTTCTATTATTCTTGGGAGTTTTCTTTTCTATTTTCCCTTTATACTTTTTCTATAATTGGATGAAGCAATCTGGATATTAAAGGATTTGTCCAATATAGTACTTCCTAGTAGTTTAGTCACGTACCTTTAATGGGTAGCGAACCGCAAGTCACTATCTTCTTTTCTGCAGGATCTTTGATGATTTTGATTTTGTCATAATGTTAGCAGTTAGAATGAAGTGCGAAGCAGTACATCTTACTAATTCTGACACGGTTGCTTTTATAGTGTTTCCGATTTAGGTTTTCTCGGTATTCTATAATCTGATACATTTTACTACGATTGAATGCTATTTTGTTGTATTTATCATAAAAAATTAAAAGTCCTATTTATTTTGTTTCCTTTATTGCATTTACCTCAAGATCATCATCTGTCCTTCAACTTGTTTACTACCACTCCACTTCCCCTAAGCGCTGCGACGTATAGCTAAACACCAGTCGTTCCTACTGACGGTTCTGCCGCCAATTTCCTTTCACTCTTTTTTGTACTTTTTATATATTGTCTTTGACTTTGAGAAAGTAAAAGATAACGATACCCAAAAAAGTTTTAGAAAAAGTACACATTAGATGTTCAGCGTGGAATTTAAATCGCGTCGGTGGTGCATTAAAGGCTAATTAGCGGGTTTCAGTTTGCAACTAAATGTTGAAAGTTTAAATAGCTGGAATTGGGAACCTTGCGTGCCGAGGGAGTAATTAGGTGAATCAGAGGTTACCTGAAAATCCTTAGATTTTTAAACTGTGAGTATAGTCTGAGCATCTCTTGTTCTTTGCTTGATGAATATATACACGTGAACTTATAAATATAAAATGTAATTGGTTTGTAGACGACGGAAGTAGTTTTGTTTACATCTAAGCTTAATATTATTGGGAAAGGAGATTAAAACTGTGAAACGTTAAGAAACATTTGTGTATTAGTTTAAACGCAAAGTTTATATGTGAGATTTATTTGCTAGTAAATTTCTTTGCGAGAATGTAGTATTTTAATGGACATCGGAATGACGAAAGCAAACTTTGAAATTGCGCTATGCTTTTCTATGTAATGTTGTTAAAATATTTCCAAATAAATGGGATTTAGAACGTCGTATACGTCGTATAAATCAGTATTATCATTTACTGATAATGTTTCTTAAGGAGTTCTGTTAACAATACCTGGCCAGTTTGAGGTTTCATTAGGTTTGCTTTTCTTTTGTTAATGTATGTGTATTTCCGGAATTACCGTTATTAAGGTTTAAGGTTGGATGGATTATTATTTGGAGTTATTTGTAATATAGGCATAGGTGATCACTGCAAAAAGCTATCCAGCTATCGTAATGATGAAGAGGTATTTTGAGAGAGGCCTTTATTTTGAAAATTTCTTTAGTTTGATAAAAAGCTAATTAGTATTTTTAGGGTATAGCAGATAAAGGTATTGTATTAAGTGACCAGATTTAAGAAAAACGATAGTGCTGACATCTATCCGCAATAACTGTCTTCCGGGTAGCTAAAATTTTGAAGGAATTGCTGGGGCAAGACGACTTGGTTCCCTTATTTTTGATAACTAGTAAAACCCTTCAGGGTAAGTGGTCTTAGTAAAATAGTTTGTATTTCGGCCATTTTAAAGTTCAGAGATTAATATTATATTTATAATTTTTTTCCATTGTTAACCTGTGCATCATTAAAATTATTACGGGGTTTCCGCCCCTTCTAGAGAAATCAAAATTCATAACCTAACATCATTTTTACCCGAAACACCAGCAGAAGAAGGTTGTAACCTTCACAGAAACAAATTGAGGAGTACCCGCAATGATGGTGGCAATGTAATAAGTTAGTGTTCACAAGAAGGTAATGGGTCTTAACAGGACAGGTTTGAGAATTTTGAAATTTACCAGGGGTGCATTTGCAGATACTTAACTTTTCTTGAACATCAATGATCATATCTATATTACACAGAAACTTATGTGGTCATTAACTTTTTCCTGTAAGGTAAAAGTTGGATCCTTTGGTAACGATTTATATGTAAACATCGCAAAAAAAGAGTTCTATCAACTTGCTGTTTATCCATTATTAGAGTTACAACACCCTTGTCAGGCCTGCTAGCAATTATGCAAGAGTGATCGGATAAGAACCTTTTAACTTTGTAAAACTGAACTTGATAGAAAATAGAACGATGATTATGGTTTGGCTTTTTTTTTACAAAATTCGTGATAATATTGTAGCTCTTGCCTGTACTGATTATTTTATGAATCTCAAATGGTTGATTCAGATCCAGATCCTGAGCTATTTATGCAAGTAGAAGTGTATGTGGCAGTTAAATTGAAGGAAAAGAATTATCAATTTAGCCGATTTATTAATGGTATCATACAAATATTATTAAATACAAGCTTAAACGTAAGCATAATATGCTAGTAAATATTCAGAATCTACAATAATCAAAATATATTAATTTATAAGAAAATTCTTGTTATTTAGTTTCTTCCATTGGTATTCTGCGGCGATGCAGTACGATGAACAATAGCGTTAAATCCATTTTGGGGATCAGATGTGTAATCCACTGTACGTCGACTGCCATCGGGATCTGTTAAGCTGTATTGTCCTTGAACTATATCACCATTTCGAGATTCGTGTTGACTTTTAGAATCTCCAGTGTTGAAATCGTTGACATCATACGCATAAATATATTGCGGATGAGGATCAAATGGTTCTATCCGTGTGTGAGTAACTGGGACAACTACTGGAAAAACATGGGCGTGTACGTGCTGATTTGAAAGTTGTGGACTTTGAGTTGGAATAGGAGAAGCAGAATGATAATGAACTGTTGAAAAACTTGATGCTTGACCTTGGCCGACACTGGCAGTGTCTTGTGATTGAACTATGGCTATTATAGCGACTAGGATAATAATCTGCAAGCATAATAATCTTAGTTAATGAAATACAGTATCAGGAACTGTTATGTTTAGAAGAAACAGGTTGTATAAAATCTAGTTTGAAAAGTTTGGTGTAGTACACGCAAACGATGTACAAAGGCATTCCACTTTACTAAAGTGTGGAGAAACATTAGCTGTCGTTCCTACCAACTCAAGGAACTGCATTCTCGAAAGTAGTTCAAGTAAACTAGTATCGGTTAATTTCCAGTACTATTAGTCGTCCAAGTGTCATTTTGTTTTATTTTTAATGTGATGTTTATGAGTAAAATAAAAAATAAGATCGAGTGATCGAGTTCGAGAAACGCTCAATACCGCAAATTCAGCTTGTATGTAGATAACAACTTAATAATAAAACATCTAAAAGTATAATGCAAGTGTTTTGTTATCAAATTTTAATACTGCTCTTTATCTCTGTTATTAGATAGCGATGTAATACAAAATCATTTACTAATTGTTAATTACCGCTATGGTATTTAATACTAGTATGCTCTCGGGACATTTTCAATTGGACGTTCGTTATGCAATTAATTTTTAATAAATTGAATGAAATTCCCTTGATCATTATTCGAATTTATTGTTTGTTTATATTTAAATGTGCATTACTACCAAAATATTTCTTCTACTGCGGTTCTTCTCAGTACCTATAAATTCTATCTTATTAAAAACAAACTGATGTAAGTTCTTCAATGCATGAGCTGCTAGAGTGGTGCATTTTTTTTATCGAATATTTATGTTCATAAATACGTTTGTGGAGGTATTGTTTAGAATTACCAATATACACTCCTGTACTATTAATTTTGTAGATTGTATGTGTTTTTTTTTGCTTTTGGTCTTAATTTGTAAAAAAAGTTTTTGTAAAATTATTTGGTTTATACATCACCTCAATTACTTTTAATAACATTTTCCTTTTTAACAATTTTCCGCTAAAATACATTAGAATTAAGCACGTTAGAAGTATTCCTTTTCCTAAAATTGTATAAACTAATAGGTGAATAACTTTTATTTTAAATTATAGTATTTGTAGAACAAAATAAAATAGTCATTAAGACTAAAATGCGTTATTTAATTTATTAAAGTACAATGACAACGCTTTATTAATATTTTTTTTTATTTATGCGAAAATAGTTATTTGTCAAAAGACTGACCAATATTCAAGAATTCTTTTCATACATTATAGATAGTGCTACAATATCGCAGCTTGTCAGATGTATAACGATTAATTGCTTGCTTATCGCCACCTCTCTATGCCTTTAAAATAATTTAAATTTAACACAATTAATTTTATGCCCCGACTAACTCAGTGATACCCCGTACAGAATGAACGACGATATGTTAACAGGGAATTTTTACCCACTCCTGTTTAACACTCCATATACCTGAATAATTCAAGCGAAATTCACCAAAATTCGTATAATAAGCAAAGAAAAGTTACAGAAGTTTTAAATCAAAGTCAATATTCCTATAAAAATTTTTTAATAAGGAGATGATAACCGTTGTATGTTTGTTGTGGTTTGTTTAGCATTCTTCTTAAGTTTCTTTGGGAATTAAACCACTCATAGTTTTTAAAATGAAGAATCATAACCCTTTTTACACCTTTTTTATGTCAATTAAAGCCAGCAAAAAGAATTGTAATTTACCATGAATGTTTCGTTGAACGCTCAAAAAACTATTCACTTTTAAAAAAAGGACCTTTGCGTACCAACTTTGTTGACCATTTACACAAATATCTAAATTACATGCAATTTTTAAGATCATCAAGTATTTGAAATAATAAAAGTAACATACTATAAATTTAAAAAATAATTCTGACCTTATGTTCCTGCTGTAATTTCTTATGACAGCTCCTTGATCCAAATCAGTTGCTTGTTCTGTGGTTAACCCTCAGCTTGGCGTGCTCTCCAATACTTCAAAAATGTTTATCAGCAACTTGGAGTTGTTTTTGAATTACTAACCCTGTACTTCGAATCGATTTAGTCTCGATTTTAGTTTCCTTACTTAGTCGATTTATAGTTGTGTCCTTAGACGATTTTAATTTCCCATACTTAGAATCGATTTAATCTCGTATACTTAGAGCCGACTTAATCTCGTATACTTAAAGTCGATTTAACCTCATACTTAGAGTCGATTTAATCCCGTATACTTAGAGGCGATTTAACCTCATACTTAGAGCCCTAAATAAATTGTAAAGATTTTGTTTGTACTAATTAAATCTAGACTTACGTTTTATATTAACTCGTATTTCAACGCGTACATTAATTATTTACTGCACCTGTAATTTTTAATTTCTATCACTTGTCACTGACTAAATTGAAATCCACGTAATAATTTGGTTTCGACTGTTACAATTTGCAAGTCGAATATGGAATGCTCCCGTTTATCGGCTACAGTCGGTTTTATAGACAACTTCGTCTCACATGCTCGTATTGGTTGACCTTTCGCTACCTTGTTAATAAACCATGGCCAAGGCGTTGCCAGTATGTGCATCTTCAACCTATTGGGTTTTATTCAGTGTTGCTTGTTATAGACGCTTGATGTAGCACGTAGATAAAAGCTTTGTATTATGTAATTCATCACCAAGTGATATTTTTGACCTTTCGCCTTGCACGTAAATTGTATATATTTTGAGTTTATGAATGTCTTAAAAGTTTTAAAATGGATTGGGTTGCGCCCGCAATTATTTATTTTACCAAATGTGGTTAAGTTATTACAGAATGAGCTTCCTTTTATTAACTGTAGTTTGTTCTTAATTTTATTTAGGATGATTTGCATCTGCTTTTTGCATAACGAACGAATTATTTACATTTTATGATTTAAGCGTTTGGTTTTTGCAGTTTTTATGATATTTACATGAAGTATTCCTACCTTGTGACCTTATATACCCTTAAATAACTCTATTATTATAGCAATATATATATATATATATATATATATATATAATTCAGTTTTTGCGGGTTTTAGGTCTAGGAGGTTAAAGATCATTCTTTCTTTAAGCATAAATGTTTGAGGTTTTTTTAGTTTTTGTTCACAGGTTCTGTAATTCATTAACATTTAACAAATTGTACATTTAAAAAGAACGCTTACAAAGGTGAGGTTGGGTAACAAACAACAAAAAAGATAAAATTCTTAATATTACAAAGCCTAAATGATCATTGAGGTAGTGATTGAATGATGGAAAATATAAGGTTTCGAAACTAACTTCTGACTTTGATCTTCGGCGCGCTAACCAATTGAGCTACCAGACCAGTGACTTCAATTGAGTTCAATCGTATGCTACGCTACTATACATTAACTTAACTTTCAATTACATTTGGAATTTTTTCAATTATATCTGACAGTGTCGTCCTTGACATATGTCAGATATTGACAGACAGCGTCGCTCAAACCCACTTGCTTTGTGCAATTATCTATATTCGAATCTATTAAAAATATAACATAGGGTCTACGAATATTCCTATTTTCCTTTTGAACAACATTTCCAAATCAGGAATCACAATTTAAAAATTTCAAAAATTGAAACTCTGATTAAACTTTAAGGTTAAAGAGCTCCTAATTCAAGATGAATATTTTATGGCGCTTCACCTGCGCTCCTTTTTGGATCCAACAAAATTTTAAAATCAGAATTAAACAATTGAAACGAAAACTTTGCACACCGATAACTCGCAGTAAGCGAACAAAGTTTGCTCGAAAATGTGGCATGCATGATTCGGTTTTAGCTAAAATAATTAGCACAAGAATATCGAGAACTGTATTGAAATTCTTATTAGGTGAACCAGGGTCTGTTTTGACCTACTCTAAGTTATATTTTCATACAATAGTAGTTGTATTGAATAATTTTTTTAACATTAAAGACAACTTTTGTAGCTTTATAAAAGAATTTCTTCTAGAAGAACTAGAAATTTCGGACCAGACAGTTTTCATCCAGTTATTTGCAGTGTTATAGGAGTCATATTGTTTTGAATACTTTGTTTATACTAATTGTTTATTTTAAAACCTTATAACTAAAAGGTGGTCAATTTAGGTTTGAGCCGATCCCAAATATCAGATTAATATTGAACGTCCATGATCACTTCTTTATGGCTCGGCAAACAAAATAAGCTTCAAATATTAGCTATAATGCCAATTTTCTTGGTACCTTATATTCACTCCAACATGCACCATATACGTCACAGAAAAGCAAATTACTAAAATACGGTAGTAGTTTACAACTAAAAATTAGTATATTTTTCATTTCTGTTAAAATGTTTATTTTCTTTATAAGATAAGCCTCGTAGAAATTCTCTACCTGCACTGTTAAAAAGTATCCTCAACACATTCAACTTCAAGTAAATTTTGATTTTCTATCACCTTGTTTTATAAATTTATGCACATACTTCAAAGATTTTTAACTCGAAAATACCACAAATGGAAGTAAACAAATCAACATATGCGATATCTCGCATATTTTTAGTACTATAAAGTTTTAAAAAGGTTCAGGCCAGTTTAATGCATCAAGCGGTATTTGATGAAAAATTTATGAACCCCACGAAGTTTCTGAATATAAATTCTTTTAATATTCTACGCAACACGTGTTGAGTTATCCAAATTTTATTAAGCAAATTCAAATTAATGGTTATTTTTATTTAAAAAAATGTAATTATTCTTACCTTAGAGGCCATGTTTATTCAACACGAGTGTACCCTGATTACTGCTGTAATTTAGCAGCTACTTGCTTTTATACGGGATTAGTTTCTTTCCACTCGGTAATTTCCCGTCGGTTAGATAAGTATGAAATAAGTAATACTAGATACTGGGGTAATTGGATGCTTGCCATTTTGTAATACTCGTCTACCTTTGAAATGTACGTAGTCCTATATTGTCTAGAACGAGTAGATTGGGTTTCAGTTATGGCCTCCATTCATAAGGCTTTATTATAAAGCGTATTGTGAGAATATATTTTTAGCTCTGAACAATAGATTATTTTATACTTTCAATTTTAGTCGCACAAAGTTCAAGCAGTTGGTACGCCTCTAATTTTGTGATAATTTAAATAAGTTATTCGGGTGAGGTTTTTAATATAATAAATGGAGTACTTCAACGGCGCTTTATAGGCCTTAGAATTTTTTTCTTGACGTATCTACCGAAAGTTTGCTTCGTAGTTCATGCGTGCATTTGCATTTACGCAGCTATAAATCATCGGATCGTTTTAAATTGTGATTGACACATTTTATACATTTTCCATCCATCGCGTCGCTGTCATAAACATTAAGTTCACAACTTTTTCGGTTCAGATCAGCAAGGATTTTTTAAAAGTAGCTTTATTCGTTGCAATATACATTATAAAACTTCTTATTTATTTAACGTCTTTATTGTATATTCTAGTTTAATGCAACCGAAATTAGGGCTATGTGTATTCTTATATGCAAAGCTTTAACATTTGTGTAATTATCGTAAAATTCCTCGATCTTATTTTCTAGCATGTGGATTTTTAGATAATGAGGCACATCTAGCACTGTTTTATGTTAATTTGCTTGAACCGCCGATAAAACTGGCGTAGGGATTATGCCACCGACACTAAACCTGTTTAACAAGTTGTTACGAGTGAAAGAATTGTTAGACTGTTAAATTTTGAATTGCCCTAAGGAGGTAAGAATCCCGTAAAACGGTACACCGGCTAACTACAGTGGTGCGGGAGTGGATCCCTGTATAACCAAATTAATAAATTGCAAAACGCAAAGGGGAATAGATACAATCACCAAACTAGGTTACCATGAACATCCTGAAAGACTTTTTGGCACGGTTTTAATTAAAGGGCGTCAGTTCGTCCCGTCTGGTCTAGGGTATGATTTTTGGGAGACGAGTTTTCCTAAAGGATTCTGATTATTCGGCCTCCTGGAGAAACGGAGTTGTTTTACAACGAATTTAACCTATATTCCACGCAAAGAAAACAAACCCCATCAATTCACTGTGTCATGTAAGTCTATTTCTCTGTCAACACAACCAAAATTTTCATTACATAATTTTACACAGCTACTTTCTAAAATAGACTTATTTAAGATCAATCATTACATTAGAATACTCAACTACAATTATTTCATTAAATCGTCAGATGTTTTATTTAACTTTCAGTTCGTTTTTATAATAACATAAACTTGGGTGGAAGTTTCCTAAGTTCACCAATGCCTATCTAACTCACCTTGATTCGTAAACGTCACAAAAAAATTATAAATATAAATAGTTGAAGGTCTCGTCTATACGTATAAAAATCTCAACTGAACCAGGTTTCAGTTCTTTTTACGATGGGTAATTAATTTTTAACTATATTGGTTTGAAACCAATTTGTCCAACTTTCTTCTGTGGTTGTCGGGACATTGTTGATTTGGTCTACGAACATCACCACGTTTAAATCCCGTTATAATTTCATAGCCCAATGGTATACCTCGATTTTCCTCTCAACGATCACCCTTGCATGTGTTATCGTTACCTATTAAGATTAAATAATTTTTTTGTTTCCGTCAACTGTGTAGCTCTCATCCTCCCCCATTGCTATGCCTTCGAAGGGGTATGTCATTGTATCGCACTCATTCATATCAAGCTTACATTTAATCACGTGAGAAACACGTGTTTTTCCTTTGTTTCCTGATACTACTATCACGTGTTTTTGCTATGATAGGATGTTTTTGGCCGCAGTTACATTGTAACAGTTAAACTTTTTATTCTATATTGTTGAGTGTTGTATTATTCTCATAAAATTCCCTTAGATCATCGGCTGTATTTAAGTGATTTAATTATATTGTAACAAAATTACTTTATCTTTCTTGGTTACAATTGAATCTGTAGTGTCATTTGTTTCCCTATAACTTTAAACTTAATCATCTTTAATTAATTATATAAAAAAAGGTTTCTTAAATACGAGGTAATTAATCTTATGGAACATGAATACAAAAAATTCTACTGCCATTTAATCACTTTTTATTCTAAATGCTTTCAGTTTACGAAGTACGCTTTGTTACAAAAATTCGCTATTGCAATTCATATGGTTACCCCATGCTATCTTGTTACGATATTCCCTGCAGACAAGAAAAAAGTAGTAAAGTAAGCAAAGAAAACAAACAAACAAAACAAAGGTAGAATTCAAATGAGTTGGATGCCGTGCTAGCTGCAAACGTCGTAATGTAGGTGCGTCACACAGAAAAAAGTTGGAATCCTCAGTAGGTAGATTTATTACAAACCTTAATAAACAGTATCAAAAGAAATATTTACAAACCTTAGTTAACAAACGTGGCACCAAAAGGAATATTTACAAAAAAAACCCAAACAAACAATTATGTGATACTTCGTTAAAACCTGATGTAGACAAAAACGTCAACTCGCAAATAACACAACATAAAAATATACATAAAAGAATTTTAACAAATATCAATTAGAGATTACTCTACAGTCACTTAAAATCTAAAGAACAAATACAATTATACTTATATAATGTTTCGAGCCCTAAATAAATACAAGAAGAAAATATGTCAGAATATGCATATGTATATGTCAATATTATAGAACATAACAATTTGATATAAATTCCACCTTTATCTAAGATAATATAAGAAAATTAATTTTGTAAATTGTAAATATCTGCAACTCCAAGAGAATAATCCTTGTTTAAATAGATGTACATATACTACCTTCTTCAAACTTTTTATTAATTTCCTAACGTAATAAATTATTAATAAAATAATTCTATGATAACGTTTCACGTATAAAAGTATATATTCTACGACTTTAATAAACCTAATAGAATATGAAAAACAAGTAGTGCATATTAATCAGAGTAAGTTCTTATACAATATTACGTACACTCATATTTATTGCTACACACACATATTTCTTGCTCAGAAGCAAATGACGATAATGAAATAGACTTTGGGATTTGCTGCAACAATAATAAGCAGAAATTTATTTAGCACATATTTTTCTAACCTACAGTTTCACTGAAAATATTTTTAAAAGTACATTTATAAAAGTAAATGTTTATCTACATACAAAAGTAACTAGGCCGTTAAGAGGTTAATCACTTAGAAATAACAAGAATGGTATCAATTATAAGGATCATATTGCGATTTGCGTCGACTAATCCGTACATGAATCCGAACCACTTTCACTGTTACTTCTACTGCTGGTGTCTCCTAAACTGAAAACAAATAGTTCCATAATTTCAAAATGATGTCTAATGCTCCACCATTCATACATACACTTTTCAGTGTGCTCTATGCAACTCTGCCAATATGCGCCAATTCTTTGAAGTGATTCGAATCAAATTGCTCTTACATTGTCATCATTGTATTGCTGATTAAATTTTTCAATATTTTTGTCATAAATTTTTTTACAGTTAGCCCTTATTAGCTCAATGGGATTGAACTGGTATTAGTGGAGGGGTCTTATAACCTTATGACCATATTGTGCAGCAATCTCCATCTATCTCATAGATTTTCGGCTTGACGTTTACCCTTACTGCTAACAATTTTCTCTTAAACATAAAAGGTTTAAAGCAATATTGTGTTTGTGCAGGTAATCAATCATTTCTTGCTTATTAGTACATGTATTTGGCAATGATGCGATGCATTATCTAGTATAATTACACTAAGTCTTTCTAGATTCGCATTTAAAGATTCTTCAAACCACATTGTAAACAACACTGCATTCATATAACCATAATAATCTGCAACTACTGATTTTGTTGAGAATAAAAGTGAATCGCCTGGAATAAAGCCATTTTTATATGCTACATGTAGTACAATAAATCTAAAAGATAATTACTAAGACCAGTCATTGTACTATTATTAAAGGCTAACCTTTAAAAATGCAGGATTATAGAGCTCCATTTCTTTGTTGGCGTAATAATCTTCTAAGAACTTAATACGTGTTGCTGCTACATGTTCCAACTCAAGTAAACCACGTCTGCTATAATCATTTCAAATGTAAAACCAATTGTTGGTAATAATCTCTTCGAACTCGTTGCACTAAAGTTAAATATTACACATGAACTTAGTTCTTGTTTCAACCATTTCACAGTTACATGAAGTCCTAAAAATTTAGGGTTACAATATAATATTTTCATTACCATCAACATACTTATATTACTTTGGGAATGTAGTTCTTAAATATTTCGTTTAATAGCTTCCTTGACAATATCGTTCACATTGACAGACTTTGGCTTGGTGCGTTTTCTGGTTTTACTAGGGGACTGTGGTAGTTGGTTCTCCTTTTCAGCTTCCAATGCACGTTTCTTAATAGCAGAAACAGTGTTCACGGCTACACCACACGCATCAGCAGTACGCTAAAAGAAATATTAAATAATTTGTGGTTGATTTTGAAAGAATAATTTATATCGTACCTGCATAACTGATCCAAAGGATACAAAAGTGCTTTGATTGTAACGTTCTCGTTCAAAATAACGTAAAACATTTACAATCAGCAGCTGTGCCTGTGATTTTAAATGTTTATTTCGAAGCATAGTTAAATGTGAAGCAAACGTTTTAAATAGGTTTGGTTTTGAAAAAAAACTGTTTTACTTGGAAGACTTTCTCACTAACGAAGCAATTATTATTATTTAAAAAAGCCAGTACAATACAAATTCAACAAAAATATGTCTAACCTTTAGATCAAAACACAATAAATTCCGTATTCGTATACCTCCAACGGTACAACAACATTCCATCAAGTCCTGTGATATATTACAGATTCTGTTTTAAACTATAGTTTGCTGTTTGTATGTAATAAATATATGTAATACAAGCGAAAAGTGTTAGTCACATAAATATTAATAATTTAGTTAGCATTAGTAGGTATGTGGGTAGCTTTAGTAACAAAACTATTAATGTGTCTTTTTTATATTAATAATAGTTTTTGTTAATATCAATTGGTAAATAAATATGAACTATGTGCTTCTCTAATGATTCATCACTAAAGTGACACTAGTAAGAAAACTGTAAAAATATTGTTAATTGTAATTGAATTTCATGTTTCCATTATATTTGTAAATTTTTGCATTAATTGTTCAACTGACTCAAATCAGATTGTGCTAAAAACATTAATCAAGAAATGTATTTCAACAAAACTGCTTTATTTGCATATAGACTTGGCGGGTTGCGAATTGCTGGCCTTCTATATTATCTGCCTTCACTTTTCTTATGTCTACAATAGGTGCATTGGTTTTATCTTCTTATATCTGTGATTATTATAAGTGTAAGGTGTTGTAATTGGCCAAAAATTATTATCCATTCGGTCGGATGTTCTAAATATAACAACAGCAGACACCACTATTGCAAATTTTACATCTTTCATTCGCGACAAACGTTTCATTTTCTCCTATATCTTATACAGAAGATTTATGCGAATGTTTACATTTCATTTTATAGTATTTAAATAAAGCAAGACAAAATTATTGTATGTCGTGTTTTCATGTTTTCTATTTAATTTAAGCAGACCCCTTCCAAGAAAATAATCGTAAGTAAGGTGTGTGTGTGTGTATGTGTGTGTGTGTGCCCGCGCGTGTGTGTGCGCGCGCTTAAGGGCACGTGTTATGTGTGTGAATGTGTGCGGGTGAGGTTGTGTATGTGTGTTATGTGAGGTGTAGAGTTGATATCCGTGTTACGTTCCCCTTCTAGGATCAGGACCATCGGCAGCCGAAAATCCCAATCGTCAAGGAAGAACACTCAACGGATATTGTCATATCAGTCCGGACCATCGGCAGCCGGAAATCCAGATATTGAAAAGGCAATGTAAGTGAGGCATTAGTGTTTGTACAGCGTTTCAGAAAGTAACAGTGAGTAAAGTGTGTGTGCGTATATGTATGCGCGGGTTTGAGGGAGTGTGTTATTTGTGTGTGTGTGTGTGTGTGTGTGTGTGTAGGTGGGTGAAGGTAGTGTGTGTGTGTGTGTGTGTGTGGGTGGGTGAGGGTTGTGTGTATGCCACTACTTAATGTTCGTCCGTTGTAAAAAGTAGACATGCGATGCACTGCTCTGACTGGTTCCACCTTTAGAAATTCGTTGATACATTTAATTTCAAATATATTAAGTGTTGATATATAATAATTTTAAATAAACTACGTGTAGATACAAGCATAAACAAGAATGCCTTTTACTTGCGGGCAGAGAGTGAACTTTGTGAAATCATAAAACATGCTATACATTCTTTTTAGAGGATAAAACTTTCATAGCAAAATTAGATGCTGAAGTTTGGAACAAAATAGAAATTAAAATTGCTACGTTCATTTCCGGCGGTAAAACCGTATCCGTTTATTTAATTACTCATTCCCATAGATTCCGTTTCTACTCTTCAATACCCCAACAACATCTTGTATGTTTTACCCGTTTACAAAATAGTACGCTTTAACTACATTTTCAATTTCAAATCTATCTACTCTAAAACGAAAAGTTTACGCTATAAATTATATAGTTGGCACCTTGTTTTGGGTATCCTTTAACTTTCTCCACATTACGACAGCGTATAATTGATTCTTATGTGATTTCCATCTAAAGACTTGTCGAAATAAGGTCGCGTACTATTAGTTTTGTAATCACGTTTGATAACACGAGTATTACTTTGAACTCGGGTTATTATTTAAACGAATTAATATCCACTTTCTTTTCTAAAAATTTTCAAAAGCACTTGTGATTGTTATATTTTTCATTCCCGTTTTTATGGAATTTCGTGCACGCAATACTGCGTGCTTCCTCCAGTGGAGCTAACGATCAGTTTGAACCATGGCTCCTATTTTTTGGAGTTGTAATGAAATCAGGGTAGCAAAACTTTTATATACATATGCCTAATTGTGTAACGTAACTATATCAAGTGTGCTTATATTTTTTTTGGTAACTGTCATGTAATTATTATTAAAAAGAAAGGAATAAAGTATAATTAATTTTCTCAAGCAAATTTTATTCCTCCAAAACTGTTGGCACGGGAGGACACGCGCATGGCGTGATTCCGCACACAGCTGTTCCACTCTGTCCTTCGAGACAGGAGCCAGCCTACAACTTGGACGTGGGTAAGTCTTTAGCACGATTTTTTCTGGTTTTTTTTGTTAGCACTGATTCTGGGAAAGGGTCGCATCCACATGTTTATCGGGTTCGATTCAAACCCTACACTTTGTAGTTGTTAACAGGAGAATCGTTAGGTGAGATGGTATTAATCATTAATATTGTACGTACTGTGACCATCCTACATCTGTAATGGTATACTTACGATGGCAATTTAGAACGGGGGGGTTTCCTTTTTTTCTTTTGGGTTGTATGTTTTAAAAAATAAGAATATGTATCATTTATATTGTACGTACTGTGACCATCCTACATCTGTAATTGTATACTTACGGTGGAAATTTAGAACGGGGGGCTTCTTTTTCTCTGGGGTTATAATTTTTAAATTAAGATATTGCAGTGCTAACGATTTTATATGTTTAATTGTTATATTTAATTAAGATAATGATTTAGAGCTGTTGTTTTTTGGCATGTAGTTTCTTTTGCTTTTTCTAGGTAATTAATATGTAAGTTATAAAGTTAGGCAAATCGTTTTTAAAAGCAAACGCAATTTTAAAAATCCAAGTATTATTATCAAAATAGATCTAATAAAAACTCATCTGGAAATTTACAAGGCATCGTGTAATAAATATGGTAGCAGGTGCGTGTGAACTGCAGATGGTGTGGTAAATATTAAACGGAATAATAAAGTATTCTCTGTAAACAGCTTTCAAGATATGGGAAAGAATAGATTACATGGTACCATGTGTAAGTGCTAGTTTATTATTAATCAATCCTATTTTTTAAGAAAATTTTTAACACAAGTGGCTGTATATTGAAATAATTATTTCGTCATTACCTTAAACATATTTTATTTTGTTTAATATTACATCATCAAACTTAATGACAAGATAAATTTGGTGTCAATAATTAAGTAGTTAACTAGTGAAATTCAAATCATTTATGGTAGCAATTGGACATAAATTATATATTATGTTTTATATAGATATTAGTCAGTAGTGCTGCAAAAAGTATAATTGATTTACACTATATTATCTTCGAACATCGTTTTAGATTATTATTTTATTGGTTTGAATAATACTAAATTTTATAAATTGTTAATTGGCACTTGTTAGCGTAACCTTAAATTTGCTCATATTAATATTCGTCCGCTACAAGAGAAGCTTTTAAGAGTCCTGTCCTATTAAATAGTTACAATATAACAACACTTTCGAAAACATGGCTTCAAGTTAATGTATCTAATGATATTTCAATATTAAAAATAAGTTGATTAGATATGACCGTACTACTGGATACGGTGGTGGTGTGGCGATTTATTTACAAAATATTTTAAAATATAAAGTTATTGCTACTAACAATCATATTGAGTAAATGTGAATACAACTTTGCATTGACGTTGGCACTATATCAGTAGGTGTAATTTACAATCCACCCAAAAATCTATAAACTTTTTAAACGTCCTAGAGGATTCTCTGTCGAACGTATTACCAGTGAGTGATGGCGTTTTCATACTAAGTGATTTCAATATCAGATGGTTAAAGGTCTATGATTCTTCAGTAATTAAATTATCTACCTCTCTTGGTGCTTTTGGGCTTAATTAGTTAAAGACGAAGCTACTAGTGCTACTAGCAACAGTGCAACACTAATTGATTTAATATTCACAAATATGCCAGATCTAGTAGCTAAATACAGTATTATAGATATTCATGCTGCAGATCGTTCGTTAGTTCATTGTGAACTTAAAACTAACGTAGCATACCCAACTATTTATAAAAACTATCGTACTTTCAAACATTTTGATCAAGATTGTTTCCCGATGGATCTAAAGCGTATATCTTGGCAACAATTATTGTATATTGATAATATTGATTCAGAAGTATCTTTCTTTAATGAAAACATTATCAAACTGTAATATACATGCGGCAGTGGTAACATCGTGTATATCTTAACCGAAAACGTACTGGTTTACTGATAATGTGATTATGTTAATATCGCTTTGAGATAAGGCTCTGCTGAAGTTTAAGAAAACTAGGTACAGAAAGCACTGGGATTACAATAAATTCTTAAGAAATTACATTACTTCTGCTATTCGTAAAGAAAAATCAGCACTTTAATTCTCTTCTGTCTAGTCCTAATGGTAACATTAAAAAAATTTAGAAATGCCTAAGAGATCTAAACATATCCAAAAAAAAGAAACCAGACCGTTATCTCCATTCTTTAAACCTTATTTTTAGTTTCAGTTTGTTAGATTTTTATTTAGTATTGATTAACCTGAAGTTAGATTAAATTTGGAGCACGTTTACTTTTCTCGTTTAAACCCAATGTAGTATCTTCGGGTGGAGCATTGGGGACGTGGCCGCAAGCATAGCGGCCCTTAATTACATTATAATGTTTTCCAATTACATCGCGTAGTTTTCATCTGTAATCAATAATTGTTCAATGCACTTTTATGCAGATGATACACAATTGTATTATCTCTTTTTGTTAGAAGATATGTATGCTGCAGTTACTACAATTACTAAAGATATAAAAAGGTAACTTAAAATCTCTGAGCAACATATGCTGAATATTAATCCTGCTAAATCTAAGGTTTTAATTTCGGGCTTAAGAATCAACGCCTAGCGGCAATGCAAAACATGCATATCGAAGTAAATGACACCGTTATTCCATACTGTACTACAGCCAAGAATTTAAGATTAATTATTGATGCTGACTTGAAATTCAAGGGTCACATTAGTAAATTAATACAGAAAGCCTACATGAATATAAGATATCTGTATGCCAATAAATATTTATTTAACGTCAGAATTAAAATTATTTTGTGAATCTCTGATGCTTTCCCTGTTTAATTATGAAGATGTTGTGTACGGACCTTGTTTATGTGAAGAGATCTCTAGAAGGGTGCAAAAGGTGTACAATTGGTGTCTAAGTTTAATTTTCGGAATTAGGAAATTTGAACATGTTTCACATAAGTTACGTGTAGTAAATTGGTTGAACATGTAAAAGCGTCGTGTGTTACATTTAGTTTTCTTTTTGCATACTACTCTACTTAATAAAACACCACCGTATACCTATACAATAAGATCAAATATAGAACAGATATTCATAACATCAACATAAGGCGTAAGGACATGCTAACAATTCCTTCCGATAAAACACATCTTTATAAACGCTCATTTTTATTTAACGCCGTACAACTTTATAAATCTATACCTTCTGATTTTAAGATTCTGCTTGTCTTATGCTTTAAAAACAAATTAAAAAGTTACTTTTTAAAACAAGGTTCTACATTGGTATCATAAATGTTTTCATCGAATTCTGTTCAAATTATACTCATTGTTCATTGTGCCGAAGTAAATGCCAATCAATTGTAAATTGTACATTATAATAAATGTTAATATTTTTGTTGGGTTAAGTGTAAGAGCAGGGGGTTATTCAGAAACCCATTTGAACTTCGCTTTTGCACATATTATGTAACTGAATGATGTAACTATATTGTTTATAATATTGATGTGCATTCAGATACTCCAAAAGATAAAACCACACTTCGCTATATAACGAAGTCAAATTTAGCAAGTTTGAAGATCATGTGGAATGCTCTGTTGGTAAAAAGCATAATATGATTGCATCTTATATGGATACCAATACAAAATACAAGTCATTATAAATATTTATGGTTCCGGGTTGGGACCGTGTCATTTTATAAATTAAGGTCGACGTTTCGCCCACTTTTGTAAGGGGCTTCATCAGGACAAGAAAAAAAATAAGTAATAAAATAAAAAATATAAAAAAAAATAATAAAGATAAGAATGTGTAACTCTTCTCTTTACACTTTAACTTGTATACTTAATATTATCATTCTTATCTTTATTATTTTTTTTATTTTTTATTTTATTACTTATTTCTTTTCATGTGGGCGAAACGTCGACCTTAATTTATAAAATGACACGGTCCCAACCCGGACCCATAAATATTTATAATGACTCCGGCCGTGAAAGCCTCCGACAATATCACAAAATACAAGTGTCCTTCTGGGAACTGTTCAGAAATTTTCATAAAATGTTCAATTGTTTGAGGCAAAGGCTTTTGGAGTTTTAAACGCCTATATTCCAAAGAAGTTGAAAACCACCAACATTTTCCCTGACCGATGCGGTTGATCTACTAGCCCCTTTTTATACGTCACAGAGTCAAGTTTTCAGAAAAACCAACACAATTTGCAGTTTATGCATAAAAACTTTTTAGTACCTTGCCAAAATATGAGCAGTGCTCTCGTAAATATGCTTCAAACATATAAATATAATATCGTGTTCTGAACGACATCGATGTTGTAATAATAGCAAGAAAATTTTACCAAAAAAATTGTCAAAACATTATTTTACAAGTAAATTCAGAATGCTAGCAAAGATGCCCTAAAAACCATAGGTGCCTTCCACCAAAATAATTTTTAGTTTCTCAATGTTTACACCAAATGTAATCAAAGGCAAACAAAGCAGTGTTCGTCCTTTATTTTGTTATTTGTACTAGCAGAGAGCGTTAATACTAACTAACGAAGGGATTATTTTCTCTTTCCCTTTTAGGGATCTGCTTTCATTATCTCGTAAGTAGTGGTTAATGCACAATAGTCCTAAGTATGCAAAGCTTCATAGCACAGTGGATTTATAACCCAAGCGGATATAACTTTAATTTCCTATTGCAGATGTGCAACATTAAATAAATTTCTCGTGTTTACTGACAAAAACTTAATCTTTTACTAATTTGTGCCGGAATTTAAATTGCTCATTTAAAGTTCTAACAGCATACTTAATGGAAACAATTCAAAGTACAACTATTACAGAAATCTAACTTACATTGTGTTTAACTTCTGCATAAAACAATAAACAAGAAACAGTTTCTAAAGCTTGTCCATGAAGTGATTTGAATAAACTGGCAAATTAAATTAGAACTTTGTGTATAGTTAAGTTACCAGAGGGTATGTTTGCGTTCTATAATTTGATTCTGTATATAGATATCCAACTGGGGTTACAGCAGCAATTTACTAACTTTTACGTCTTTATAATTGAATACGAAATTCATAGTGAAATTCAATTGAACTGTGTGCATTGCAAATATGCACCTTCACTCTCATTAATTAAGAGCTTCCTAACCTTCGTCGCTTTATTTAGGAAAATTGGATGGAGAAAATTGGATAATGAAAAAGCAAGAAAATGAATTAAAATTAAACAACGGAAATTTAAGAGAATCGAAATTTTTATTATCAACATTAGAAAAATTCAACTCTAAGCCAACACTAGTAATCAACCAACATATTTTGTGCTTTTTCCAAACTTTTTGTAGCAACATTATAAACATAATTCATTACATACCTTTAATCAAATTTTTTACTAGCTATGATGTAGTTTTTATTATTATGTAAACGAAACGTATTAACACCGATGTTTTGCTTCAACAGTGCTGTCAATTTGTCAAAAGGAGAGTTTCCTGTCATAAATCAGACTACGAGACGAAGAGATGGAACAAATGGCTAAAGTAATTGGAAAAATTTTGGAACATAAAATAACTAGCTAGTGTTAAATTCACGCAGCGACGTGTTTACAGGAGGGCTAAAAGCATTACAGGCCAGTGCGGCAAACTTGGGGGGTGAGGGTGGGGGGCCCCAAAAAGGAAAAGAGATATGTGGTTTTTGATTTTTTACACAATAAAATGTTTTTCTTAATAAATTTGTTAAAAATATTACGAAACGAGCGAAAAATACAAATTAAAGCAGGTTAGTAATGTTTGTCGTACTTATTATGAAAATAAATCTACTAATCCTACAATTTAATACACCTGCCGGTTCTTGGGCTGCCAACCTGCTGTCTCGCATCTACCGACAACTGATAGCAGGGGCCATTCCACCTGGAGCCCGTACAGAGTACACACTGGCAAACACCGCCCTCTTTTGTGTTTTGTGTAGTGAGTAGCGCTGCGGTCTGCAGTTAAGCACCGTGAAACAGAACTCTGTGAATATTTGCCAGAATGAATGTAATTCCAGTATTTGTGGATTTCAATGGTCCTTATTTTGTTTATCGGCTACTTAGTGCTTTTATAAAGTGAGTTGAATAATTATTAATTCTTATTTCGGCTTTTGTTATTACGTGTCGAGTGCCGTTGTAGCAGGTACGCCTCTGAATGTGATTAGAGTAGCGAGTGCGCCCCTGTGATGCGGATACGTTACAATATTAGTGCATGGAGAAGATAGTATTTGAAAGCAGTCGGTGAAAGGTTGGAATGAAAGACGGATGTGCGTAAGCATCCAACTACTTAAGAGCAGAGCGGTTTTGCGCTCGTTGGGTCACTAAGACCAACTTTGTTAATAATTTAGGCATACATCTTAGTATCACTAATTATATAGTTAATATATCTTGTGAGTAGATTGCCACAGTTTTCAGTTCAATGCTCTATGTGTAGATCTGTTCCACATAAATAGTAAAATCGAAATAAATGTCAATCTGTATTAGTATTGTGTTTCCTGCATTGTTGATACCTTTCCAAATAATAAGCATCTTATTTTTATTTGTGGTGGATTGATGAAGAATCGTCTGAACTATCCGATAATTCAATTGGTAAACCGATCCACCCCTCTACACCGTGATTGATGATTTTGATTAAATTTGGAAAAATTCACCACTAATAGTGTAAGTACTGTAAATATGGTAAAAATTTTATCTTTAACTGTTTAATTTTTTGATATTATTTTTAAAAACCTTTTTTTCTATCTAACTTTTTTATTTTAATTTTTATTCGTGTCAAATAGAATAATTTGGAAGCATTCAAAGGTATTATTGTATCCTGTTAAAAAAAATCCCTTTTAACAAAATCTAAAGTTTAACAAAAGTTTAAAAACGTTTATTTTTTTAGACGTACATAACAAGATGAATGATGGTAAATAGAGATAGTGCGCAACTACTTATGAAAGGTTGCCAAAAAAAAGCAGAAAAACAACGAGAACTTGGAAAAAATGTTAAAGAAATATCTAGTTTCTTTTAAAAACCTGATGTGTTGAATGTGTCTCACGATGGTGGTCCCATTGGTAGTTTAAAATCGGATTTTCATGAAGAAACTCGAGAAATCGGGTGTGAGGACCATCTTCAAACGAGCTTAAGTCATTCCAAAAATTTCTTGGCTTTACCTCCTCAAGTAACGGAATTTGCACTCAACTGTAATGTTAACGACGAACCTAGTGCGTTTTCTAGGCATTTCTTTGTTCAAACCTCACCTGAAGTTACATTCAAAATTACTGAAGATCTGACTTTGTGGGAAATGACCAATACTACTTACAAACATGGTATAAACCAAGCCATAAATAAACCTGTATTATGTACATAATAAACGACTTATTGTAGAACAGTACCGTTTTCTTTCCCAGTCATTATTTAAAACTCAATTAGTCAATGGCCATGCGGTAAAACGATCCTACTTAATGTACTCAGATAGCACAGTAAAATAGTTCTTTGTACGCTGTCAATTATTCGGCTTGACGTCAAAAAAACTGTGGAAAGGAGGGTTTGATGATTGGAAACACGGCGGAAGTCTTACAAAACCTGAAAACTCTGCAAAGTATAAATTATGTGTATTAACTATGAAGACGAAGTCGAGCTCTTCTGGACAAGTTTACTTACAGATATTTAACCAAATAGAAGAAATAGCAATATAATAGCGCAATGTTTTAAAGAGAGTTGTTGCAGTGACTCAGGCATTAGTAGCTACTGGCTTGCCTTGCCGCTAAGAGGCAACAACGAATATTTTGGATTATCAGTCAATAGTGAGAAGTTGTAATGTGTCTTGAGTTAATAATTAAGTTTGATCCTTTCCTAACAAAACACATTACTAAATATGGTAACCCAGGAAAAAGATTTCCGTCGTACCTATCTTCAATCCCATATGAACAGTTTGTTAAGGTCATGGTAGAGAAGGTAGCAGATGAAATTATCATGGAGCTAGAAGCTGCTAAGTACTTCTCTATCATTGTCGATTGTATATCCAAACGTTATACACATTAATGAGCTGGCAATTATCATTAGACATGTGCAGGAAAGTAGGAGTCCTGTAAAAAGATGTTTGTTTTCATTTCCATCAATAGGCCAGAAAGTTGATGCACTTCTCGACGTTGTGTTCAATACATTGGCAAAATATAAAATAGACATCAAGAACTGTGGAGGTCAATTTTACAACAACGTCTCTAATATGTCTGGGTTGTACGGTGGTTGGTGAGCTAGAATAGGTGAAATCAGTCCTAAAGCTATATACACTTCTTGTGCTTATAAATATTTATGGTTCCGGGTTGGGACCGTGTCATCTTATAAACTAAGGTCGCGGACCGTCCACTTTTGCAAGGGCTTCATCAGGACAAGAAAAGAAAATGAAAATAAATAATAAACAAAATAATAATAAAGTTAAGAATGATAATATTAAGTAAACAAGTTAAAGTATAAAGAGTATGGAAAGTTACTTCTGAACTAGCAGACTTACTAGCCCATTTAAGTCAAAAGGTGTCTTGTCGCAAAGTAAGTTTATTATAATTATTTTTATTATTTATTTTCATTTTCTTTTCGAGTCCTGATGAAGCCCCTTACAAAAGTGGGTGAAACGTTGACCTTAGTTTATAAGATGACACGGTCCCAATCCGGAACCATAAATATTTATAATGACTCCGGCCGTGAAAGCTTTCGACAACATCACTTCTTGTGTTGCCCACACGTTTAGTTTGGTTGGAGAGCACGCAGTCGGTTGCTGTCAAGAAAGTAACAACTTCTTCGCATTTCTTCAAAACTTCTATGTTTTTCGCAAGGTTCTCTAAAAGATGGCAAACATTCCAAAGTTGTCTTGTAGAAAAGAAAAATTGAGTTTGAAAAGTTTGTTTAACTCGTTGGTCAGATAGTGACAACGCTTATAAAAGCCTCGACAAAGATTGGTGTGGAACCATTGAAGGAGCTCTATTAAAATCTGCAGTTAGTTACTATGAAGATTCTGGAAAGAAAGACAAGAAAGCTTTAACCAGACGAGACCAGGGAACAGCACAAAATAGAGCTTAGAGGCCGAAACAATTTTAAAGTTAACACTTTTTGTGTTTGTCGACAGGTGGATGACTGAATTATCTCAGCGTAAGATAGTATGTGATTAGCTTAGATCATCATTTAATATACTCATTTCTGGAATAGATTGGGAACGAAAATTATTTCAAATAATGTTAGGAAACATTGTCATAAATACAAAAGTGACTTACTAGAAGAAGATAGTATAGAAAACAGATGTATTCACTTTTTTGGTTTTTTGAAAAGTGTAAACAAAGAACCTTCAAGAACATTCTTTGGCAATAGTCAGCTGATTTATGAGATTGGGATGAAAGAATTGTATCCTCTCAATTTGCTCGGCTTAAAGATCATTTTTAGTCGTGAAGAGACTGAAAATCTACCTGCGGTCAACAGTAAGCAACGATGGACTAAACTAGCTGGCAATTTTGATAGTTGAGTGCAAGATGATAAAAAGCATCAACTTCGATGAATTAATAGATGTCTTTGCTCAGAAACAATTCCGAAGAAAGCAATTGAAAATACGGTACACCCACCCGACCACACATAACACGTACATCATATCAATCTTGTTTTTGATTTAGTTACAAAGAGGACCATATAAATGTCAATGTCAAACTTGAAGTTTTTATTATTTTGAAAACGATCCTAGGTCATGGATCGAAACGTTAATAAAGATAATTTTAAAAACTATGAGTGGTTTAATCCCCAAAGAAGATTAAGAAGAATACTAAACAAACCACAACAAACATACAGGGAGTATTTATATAGACAATTTTATAAAGCATAATTTTGTTATGAAGCAACGTTGAAAATTTAAATTCATAATAAAATATTATCACAAAGATGTTAGTTTCCACGGGTTCAAACGACCAAGGTTAGATTTATACATAACGTTAAACGTCAAACAGATGATTGCCTCAACAAATGGAAATCACTTATCACCTTGACCTTAGGGCATGGCTGCTTGCACCATTTAACAAACAAGTTCAACCCACATGTGGACTTCCAACATTGAACAAACACATGAAAAAGCAGTTGTCTACATCGTTATAACAACGCCTCATAAACTAGAACCACATTGTAAGTTTCCAATGCGTAATTGTTTTATACGCAATTAAATTAACTTGTTACAACCATTAGTCAGCTCTAAGTATTGCTTCTGAATTAAAACAAAATTTCCATGTTGAAATATAAGGAATGCATATATCTTATACGCAGTAAAAATTCAACAGTCTCGCACGACCATTTTGCTTTAGTTATAAAATGATATTTCTTCCGTGCGTTAGTGTTGCTTTATTTTTTTTGTTCATCAGTTCTTTTGTACTTTAGTGTTGCGCATTATGAGTTTCTAAACAATCAGATCGATGGATTTATTGAAACTAATTTGCAACTCGCAAGTAAGCTTTAGATATGAATTTAACCATATTGACGTTGTAACGATCAAAAGCCGACTGATTCGACTCGTCGACAACAGCCTTTGCAAGCAGGTGCGCGAAAGCACGATATACGATATCACCTTGAAGAAACTTTGTAGAAGTTTTACAATACAAACTGGACATTTATAACTATGCGCTTTATTTACTATATGATTAAAAATAAAGAAGGACAATAATTGGGGTGTTTCGAAATTATTATACTTTGTTTTAATTTTGTATTAATTGTAAAAGTACGATTTATATTGAATTATAAAAGTGAATTTAAGAATTTTTATAACACAACACATTATTTTTATGCGTTAATTTAGCAGAGGGAAAGCGAACTGTTACACCATATTAAGCAATTTAAAACACTACAAAAAAATATAACATGGTACAAAAACTGCTTACTAAACATACATCGTAGACGTAGATCTCAATATAGTACAAATCGTTAAAATCTTATGGTCAGATATGAACTCTAGAAGAAACATATCAAAGTATTATAGACCAGTTGGTGATAGAGAGGATTTGACTGCTGCGGATATATCGAGGGTAATATATTTGAAGGGCGTAGGCGCAATTTTTTGTAAAATCGAGTTATAAACGGAATACTACACAAAAAGATGGTGCGCACAACATATCAAAAAGGCATACAAATCTATTTTAAAAGAGCAGGCGCCTTAGAGGCGTATATGTCAACTTCTACATTTTCTAGATATATCATTACGGCGTATTGGCTCTTAAGCCCTAAGCAAAACTTTAAACTGTACCAATATTAAGATTCAGCAGGGCGTATAGTTTTGTAGGTGTCTGTGGCGTGATACAGCCTTATGATTCTTGGTTGTTGAGTTGTGTTTAAACCGGGAAAATGAGATTATTACACGCGTTTCTAAACAGCCGAAATAAACAAATTTTGTAAAACTTTATACAAACATATTCAACGGTTTTCTGCCATATTTACTGTTACAATTTTTGTGTTTACTATTAGTTGTGGTAATAAGTGCATTTTGTGAGTTCAGAAAACTTGCAGGCATGAATTTTGATGATAAAGATTTGTTTGATAGGCTAATTTCACAATTGAGTTCATTAGTTGATAATTTGCCGGATAATAACACAAGTTTAGTTTACACTACTTTAACAAATGTAGTCTGTGATACAGGAAAAAGTATAACCTTAGAAGAGAAAAGTAAAGAGCAGTCTTTATCGGAACAATCAGTGAATGCGTTCACTGCAAGTGAACCTTCAGGTAAGTACAAAACTTACAAAATTACTTTAACATGTTTTTTTTTGTATAAATTTAAATTTAGCTGTAAAATATGTAAAACTATTAATGTTTAGTGCTTGTCCTTCTCTTTGATATCTTGAAAATTTTATCCTCATTAATTAATATTTCGAACCACAGATGGTTTGTCACTTATCGTTCTCTTTGAGGTTATCTTGAACTTATCTTACCTAATTAATATATAACCACATATACCAAGTTAGTCATCTTTTCCTAAAAATATCTCAGAGATTTTACCTTATCTGTTAAATGTTTCGAACCGGAAATGGTATATTACCTATTTTTCTCGTCAAAATTTTCTTCTAATTTTTATCTTACCTAACAATACTCTAAACCTTAAATGACTAAGAATTTATTCTTCTCTCTGGAATTATTTTTCAAATGTTATTTTATCTTACCGTTTCTGCGAAGCAAATAAACTACCTATATATTTCTCTTCGAAAAATATCTTTTAGAGCTTAACTTATCTATTTGATGCTCCAAACCTTTGGTATTTATGACCAAAGGTAAGATTTATTGTAAAAAGAAAATGACAAACCTGTTTTTTATTTTGTACTTGGTAGGATAGATTTAAAAAATTATGTATTGATAATGCTGTAGTCCTAATTTGTTAACTTAACGTTTTTTATTCTTGCAACGTATTTTCTTTCTAGCTTGCTCACCGACTAAAATTGTGCGGTCGGTGCGGCGGCAAGAACTTTGCGCGCTTGGGCGATGTAGCCTGAATATTGAGTGGTTACTAATTTCCATTTCCTAGCATCGCAAGTAATGCTACGGTTTAAAAACCATATGGCACCTATAGGCAGTATTTAATTTAAGTTTTCCGTGCATGTGAGTTCTCATATAAAAAGATTTTTTATATATTTTTTTTAAGTTTTGATGCAATTCTTACGCGTCTGGCTGCACAAAGTTTTCGTTTTAATATTAGGAATAAAAGATTTTATAACCCAAAAGGAAAGTTTTTTCCATCATTAATTAGGTTAGTACCTGTAAAGTTTATAGTTATAACTTCTCATGAACCAGAAATGAAGAAGGCCTAATTTATTAATGTTTTTGCTAAGTATATATTTCCTACACCAAAGGAAGGGATGTATGGTCATCGTGCTTGACAGATGAAAAACATTTTATGTTAGGGGCGCCAACGAGTTCGTGAAACGACGTGTTTGACACTAGGACAAAAGTCCCGACAACTGTGGATATCGTCGTATTAAATTACATAAACTTTGGAGGTTTGGCGCATTTCTTGGCAAGAATCTAGATCAAACTTATAAAGCCCACTTCGAGGAACGTGGATCTACCAGAAGACGAGCGGAAAATATCGTGGCTCCAGCTATTAAGCCAGGTAAGCTCCTGGCATATTTTTAATTACCATCTATAACCGTTTAACAGCAATAATTTGTTACCAAGTCTGGGAGCGTAATAAACTACGCCCGGGGTTAACATAATAATTGACGCCAAACTGGGACGCAATAGTTAATAACAATAAATCATAATCAAAGTGGATTTGATGTTTGCGATCGACCTATGGTATGGTATTCCTTTTGAGTTTTGAGTCGTACTACTCATGAATTACAATTCGTTAGATTTTACTGTCCCAGAATATTAAAAAAAATAATACTTATACCTATAATGCACATCTCAAATCTATTTTCATGAAGGGTGATAATATACAAAATAAAACAAAACAATTTTTTAAATAGAAAAATATATTTCGTACGTTGCACATGGACCTTAAAATAAATGAGATGTAAGATAAAGTAAGAAATTTTATATGGTCCTCTTTGTAACTAAATCAAAAACAAGATTGATATGATGTACGTGTTATGTATGGTCGGGTGGGTGTACCGTATTTTCAATTGCTTTCTTCGGAATTGTTTCTGGGCAAAGACATCTATTAATTCATCGAAGTTGATGCTTTTTATCATCTGGCACTCAACTATCAAAATTGCCAGCCAGTTTAGTCCATCGTTGCTTACTGTTGACCGCAGGTAGATTTTCAGTCTCTGAATGACATAAATTTATGTCATAAATGTCAAACTTGAAGTTTTTAATATTTTGAAAACGATCCTAGGTCATGGATCGAAACGTTAATAAAGATAATTTTAAAAACTATGAGTGGTTTAATCCCCAAAGAAGATTAAGAAAAATTGTCTATGTAACAAAAGCTTTATGAATTTGCATTACGAATAATATAATCATGTAATTTCTTATACACGATAACTATTTAACGAAGTGAATTTTACTAATTTGAAAGATCTTATTACAAACTTATTTTGTATGTATGTGAGTCATTTAGTCAGTACTGAAAAGATGACATAAAAATCTCATAATCATGTTGTGACATTAATTGTGCCTATTTGCTCTAGAGTCTTTTTTATTTAAATTGTCCAAGAGTAACAAAATAAATATATAAAATTAATTGAATATTCAGAAAACTTATAATAATTATCTGTCAGAATAAATCACTAATATTCTTCAGTTTATATATGTGTTGATACTTAACAACCTTTATTTCTTTATATATATTTAAACAAGGTTATTTACATTCATGGAAGCACTTAAGCAATAGTATTTATTTTGTCCATACTTATCACTGGATCCTATGAATTACATATAAACCAGATGTGCATAAATTTAATAAGTAGCGTGTCCATGCACTATTACACAAAAGAAAGAAATCATAGATGTCCAAAAGCTGTCTGATTTATTGATTTTATTTTGAGGCGCAAATTGCTGTCTCCACTATTATTTTATGTATTTTATTTTATTTCAGGATAAACGTAGTACCATCTAAAAATACAAAATCTTGTATTTTTATAACAGAATATACTCGTTGAGGTTCCTGTATTTTTCTTAGCAATATTTCTTGTTTTTACACACCATCTAAGTACAGTGGCGCCATACCCATCCGTATTTAATTAACGACCCCCCTGATACTCTCTCTAAACCGCTGAAGATAGAGTTCAGAGCTAGTGCGGAAGTCTTCAACAGTCAATTGTGTTAATACGGATAAAACAACATCTTCTGCACAACTTTCGTAAGAAAAAGTAAACATCTTTCTAGAAAGTTTTACTTATGCCCAGTACGTGAGGCTGTAATGTTTTAATGGAACATGATGAATTTATGGTTAAGTCACTATTACTAGACTTAATCCAAACAGTAATGTCGTTTATTCTACTAAAATTCTTTATAATGGACGTTTATTTACAAGGCGCATTTGATTCAATGCCTAGATGGGTTCCGCGCATTTGTTACTGTAAAATTATAATATAGTGAATTCTAATGTGAGTCTCCGCTATCCCTGAAACTGCCCTCTCAAAAAACGGCCAGCGGTGAGAAAAAAATCCTAGGATGGAATATATTAAAATAAAGCAAGACTATAACAATCAAAAACTAGCCTTATATAAAGAGCACCTTGCACGTTGTTTGCAACAACAACAAGAAAGAAATGATTTATACAAAAAAAATTGGAATTAGACCAAAAAAAAGACTTTCTCGAAAAGCTATTACATAGGTCAGATTGACAAAATTAAAAGCATATGTATAGGTACTATCTATATTGTAATTTGTTAGTCTTTTTCATAGTAAAATAATTTATAATAAGTTTACAAATTTTAGTATAAACATACATATAATTTAGAATTATTAAAATAATCTGTATAATATACGTTTGCAATACTTCTTTTACACTTTAGCAAACAAAAATATTCAATACAGCTTAATAAGCACTACTTATCTTTATAAGCGGATATATACGGCACAAATTTTATGTACACAGTATTTGACACTCACTCAAACATTTCATTAAAAAATTCATTTTCTTTTGAAGCATTAGAAGGAATGCCACATATTAGGTGTATCGTGGTATCGTCTTCTAATGCATCGTCGTCATCTGCCTTACACTCTGTGTCATCATTGAAATCTATGCAAATATTATGCAGAACGGCTGCAACAACACATTTCTCAATGAAAATCACATCTTCATTTTCAAAATGCTTTAGTCGTCGAAAACGTCCTTTTAAAAGACCAAAACTATTTTCAATTATAACTCTTGCTGCTGAATGTCTATAATTATGTCTTTTGGTGATCACTTAAGTGTCCATTATCTCGAAATGGGGAAATGAGCTATTGTAAGCACGGTTATGCTGAATCACCTAATAGGTAGACTTCACCTAGAAATCCATCCAAAGCCCTCTCGTACAAGGAAGATCGTTTTAGCATACGAGCATCGTGAATGGAACCTGCTTCTTCGCAAAACAAGTCTGTAAATTTACTATCATGATCACATACTACTTGCAATAAAATGCTGTAGTCTGACTTGCGGTTACAGTATACATGTGGATCTTTCATTGGCTTTCTAATGTTAATATGGGATCCATCTATAGCACCAATACAGGTGTTAAAGTTATTTTTTCTCTTAAATGTCTCACGTATCACACGTTTACGATTTTCATGTGGCCATTTAATGTAATTTTTGCTAACAACCACTAGCCAATTAACAATTCTTGTTATTGTTCGTTAGACAGAACTTTTTGAAACACCAAATTTTTTTTATATCTGTCTGAATGTTTCTGTGTTACTTAAGTACGATATTGTCACCAAAGTGGCATGCTCAGCATCGATTTTCTTTCAGACAAATGTATGGATAGGTAACACAACAGCTTCTTTAATTTGTTCTAAACATAAATAGATAGCATAAATTGCAAATCCAAAAATATGTATAGGACATACCTATAAGCCAGTAACAAGTATCTCGTTCTAGTCGGAAATCTTCCTTGAATTCTCGATCATCATACTGTAAAGCTGTATCCTGAATAAAGTTCTAAATTCTATAAAATTCCTGTCTTTTAGGTAATACTATATCCATTAAGGAACCTGAGCTAGTAGAATCTTGCATGTCATGCTCATCATGCTGGTTCCTGGAATTCCAATCTGAATCGCTTTCAGAATCTAGCACATGAAACGGTAAATTATCAAGTGGTATTATAAATTAACAAGAAATACATATGACTTACTGCTAGTAATCCTTTTTTGCCTCTTTACTTTTAATAAAGCCACTATTCATATCATATGAACACAGGAATGTTCTATTATGTCAAGGTCATCAATTTGTCAAAAATCGGTGCAACGTTCCTCTATTGTCTCGTTAAAGGTAATGAGTAGGGAGTAAATTCGAAATAACGGTCACACATTCAAAAATTACTCTATTCATAAAATGGATAAATTAAATGTTTACATAGCAGTATACATAACGTGCTATTAATTAACTAATTACAGGGCGTCGATTAAACAGCAAGGCGCAACATAAACGGCAATTAAATAATGTAAAGTACTTACGGAGTCTCTTCAAAGCGCTAGAATCCACGCTGGGCAGATTACAACTTAACTTACAGCAATGAAATTCCTCGAACCCCAATCTTAAAACATGACGATGCGCATAGGTACTACGCACAGCAGACACAATTGCTACACGGTTAGAATTATGGCAAACTAAAAATTAGTATGATCTCGCCCGCACATTTATATTACTTTACTAATTTAATCATATTACAAATTAACAATTGGTACATAAATCACTTTCTAACTACACACGTTGAATGCCCGTACTAAGGGCCGATATACTACCGGTTGCGTAGCCAGCACCCGACTGACCCTCCTTCTATCCAACAACCTTGGAGAAAACATACCCTTCTTTAAGGAAGGCAGCAAACAATATAATTTACGTGCAAATAACTACTAGCTACGATATTCTTACAGCAACACATTTTAAAGACATAATACATGTAAACAACAGAATGGGCGCGCTACATAGATTTTTTCATACGTCAGTTTCAGTTGACAGAAATACGTCCCATTTATGCCACCAATTGATCTGAATATCTCATCTCCCGAGACGTGCAGCTCGGTTGCAAAAGGAAAGCACTTAAATGAAAGATATAAACACGCATCGCCAAATAAAGTTTAATATAAGTTTTAATCCTCGGGTGATATGAAATAAGTTGTCTTTTACATTGTTAAAGTAAATACGCTTCATCATCAGTAGGTCTTCAGTCCTGGAACTGGTTAGACGTGTACCCTCATTGCTTCCTATTCTGAACTAATCTACACATTTTCCTAAAATTTGCACAGTTTGCTTCTATCACTAATCTGATCTAGGTCTATATCTACCTTTTTTTTCCTATCCCTGCTTGTAATATATCCCATACAATTCCCCATAAATGCCTTAGAACGTATTCTGCCCTTTTATTTCTTCTATTTTTTTTCCCAGATATTTTTGTTCCCCTTCTATTTCTATAACCTATTCGTTATTAACTTTGTCTATCCATGCTATCATTCTCATACATCTGAATAAATACGCTTAGTGACTATATACATTAGGATATGTCAATTAGCGATCGAATAAATAAATTAACAGCACGTCCACGTACTCAGTTAAATTAGTAATAAATATAATTTAATCGCAGTATTAAGAAAGATAAAGTTGAAAATATTGTTGTAATTATTAACAGTGATTTCTATAGAGGCATTTGAGTATGTTAAGGATTCTCTGTAAATATTTGTGCATAATTAGGTTTGTACTGGATCTAATAAACAAGTGTAAATTAAAGTTCGTTACAATATTTTGTTGTATTAGCGACTGGGCTCTCAGCAATTTGAAATGTTCTGGTTTCTATATGAAAGTTTTTTTTTAAAAATGAAAAATCTTTCATACCCGCTGTTGTAGTGTTTTGGTATTCGATGATTTTTATTTTTTTTAAGTGTGCAATTTTAGCTAATAAAACTTCGCTTACTATAAACGCTTACGTGAAGCTAAGGAAGTATTTTTAACTCGATCTTTATTTTGAGTATGCAAAATTTCTTTCAAAATTAATGTTTTACGCCTTTTAGGTGTAGACGACGCAAACAAAAGTTTATTTTCAAAAACTATTAACGTCTCAAAGATTAGATGTCTGAACTTTATGCGATAACTAAAATGAAAAATGACATTTAAAACAAATAATTTTTCTTGTAGAATAAATTAATTGCTAGAGGGAGTCCCCTTACCTTTACCGTTCCTCTCCATAACTTATTTTCTTATAACTTTATAATGTAATATCTTTAAGTCGCACTTTTAAATAGAAGTCGGGCAGTAAATTATAAAACTTCCACACTTCCGGTTAATCACTGACATAAATTTAATTTGGAGTGCCTTCTCTAATCAGAAATTTATTTCTTCATTTGCCCTAGTGCACGGATGCTGATAAAATTATGTAAAATTACCCCACTAACAATTTTATAAGCTTTTAGACTTAAAGATTAGATACTGTAAATTTGGCGTTTGAAATATTGAAAGCAGTCATTTATGTTATATTAAAAGCCTTTAGTACCTTGTAGTAATAATAAAAACAACGATTTTGGGAGCAGTATATTGGATCAAGCACTTGTGACATTCCTTTGAAAAATTTATACTCATTATCATTAATCGTTTCTATATTGGTAAATCCCACCAATAAAATTAGGTTGTTTTCTTCAAGAAATATAACGTTTAGGGTACATACATTCTTGATTTAAGGAAGGACAATTTTTGTATCTTATATTGTTCAAATTCAATGGTTGTCAAATTAATTATGGCGGTTTTTTAGGTTAAGAATGGTAGCATGATTACTTTGTACTCTAAATTATGACAGTATTATGATTCACTTGTTTCGATTAACAACGTACAACGTCGTCTCAGAACAAAATTAGAGCAAAATTATGCTGATTCGAAAAATGAAAAACCCTTTTATCTGATTCTAGTTAAAGGTTCAGAAAGTTAATATTACATAAACGACTCAAGTAGTTTCAATTTGTAGTCGTAATTCATTTGTTCGAATTCTGCCGAAGATATGTCAACTCGTGTATGAAAAAAGATTTTTATAGAGCACTTCGTCATTACCATCAAAACTGATAACACTGAAAACTTGACTACGTATAGTCAACCGTTGATAACAAAGTATCAAACTGATTAGTGTGATTAATGAATAACGTTTGAAATAATACCCTACCAAATTGGTCACGTTTAATCTTATGAAAATTGTTCCTGCAGTAGATAACTTCATGTTGGAATAAGACATGTCAAGTAATAATATCCAACTCCTTAGCGAAGTCGTAGAAGTCACGTAGGACCTGATTGTAAGAATTGAGTCTAGAATACCATTGTTTTTAATTGTTTTCGAGGTATCTGTAGTCAAAAATCACTCCAGGTATTTATGATCAAACCTCTGAAACCGTAACCTACAGCAACTATAAATGCATAGACATTTTTTAAATTTTAACTGTATGAACCTATGAATGTACTCTCATTGTTATTAGTTTAGGCAATCACAAATTAATATTGTTCGCCGAAAACGTTTTCCATTCAGCTAAGTAATTTCTGATATATTTGGTTTCTTTTAAAAATGTTTATATGTACTTGTAATGAAAACATAATTGTGTAATAGTCCTATATTAGTGTTTTTGACAACTAATGTATAGGTAATAGTTCAAGGCTTATTGTAATAGAATATACTGCAATTACCTATAGGCGTTATTAATATTTATTCAAGTAATTTAACATTTGATTTTCAGTTAGTAGTTTTTATTTTAAACAGGTATATTAGTGTCTCTATTTCTAACGTATATTATAAGTTGGTTTTAGCAGTAATGCACTCTATTATTTCTCGTGTGAATTTTAGGTTAGAATCACTTTCCTGAACTTGGTCAAAACCCTAAGTGTTGCAATATAAGTAACTAGCCTAGTAACTTGGATATCTGAGCGGACGGAACCCATTGTACAATATACATATAAAAGCTATCTTTAGTCACCAGATAATTACAAATTATGTTTTGATTTTATTAAGGCATAATATCAAATTTATAGAGAATACGTAACTAAATAAGAAAATACGTTACCGTGTCCAATTCTTATTTCTCATAGGAGTTTTCTTTAGAAATCCTTGTATGTTGAGATTAGGCGGCATCTAAGGTACTTTCCGATTAAGACTTGTATTTCCCAAAATATAGCATTTCGAGACCCTCTTCAAACACTTACACCACCTTTTCCACTAAATTAGTCGGCAACCATTCTCCTTAGTAAAGTGGAAATTTTCGTTACTTTAAAGGAATGCAGAATTTCAGTTAAGTATTTCACCGAGTTTCTAAATGAATTATCGGCTAGATTTTGTGGGACCAAATCTTTATGTAACACACTTTATGTCAAATTCCTGAGAACTCGATTACTAATACAACAAAATGCTGTTACGAACTTCAATTTACACTTGTTGTTAGATTCTGTACAAACCTAATTATTCATAAATATTTACAGAAAATCCGTGACATACTCAAATGCCGCTATAGAAACCACTGTTGAAATTACAAAAATATTTACTTGGCTAGGATCTTTTTTAATACTTCGTTTGCTTTATGTTTATTATTAATTTAATCGAGTCGTGGACGTACTGTTAATTTATCTACTCAATCACTAATTAACTTATATTCTAATTTAAATAGCCGTCAGTCCTATTTAATTTAACAATGTATCGGACAAATTATTTCACAACACCTGAGAATTGAAACCTAGCTTAAGCTCTGCTGGACCATGCGGTTTATATATCGAGCTATATCTTTCATATTACAGAAGTAGTTGGAGTCTTGTAGATTCTTCACATTATATTCGACCGTCACATAACAACAATTTGTAACGTTAGTTCTTCCTGGTCAACTGTTTAAACAGATGTCCCTTACTTAGTTTTGGGGGTGGTAAGCAGCCAGTTTCTCGAACCCTGCGATGATACATAGTTTTTGAGCGAAATCATTTTCGGTTAATATAATTTGCCCAATCGAGACTCTGGACTTCACAGTTATTTCCATTTGCTCTGCCGTATATGAAATGAATATCGACTAATTTCGTGTTCCAATTTTGTAGTTTTTGATTTAAATTTTAAGTCTAAAAACACATTAAACACATTTTCAAATAATATAGGTTATGATATCAGAACAAGTAAAGCAAGTCTCATTTTCAAAGTTTGCTATTATAATTTCGAATTCAATTCGAGCAAAACTTTTAAAATTTAAAATGCGTATAACTTTTTTGGAAAGCTATTTTGAACAAATATTTAAATAAACATTTTTCATTATTTAGAGTTTTAACAGAATTACAATTAATACTCTGTATAATTCCTTTTAACCTTAGTTTCTACTTTTTGGGATTGCTTTATCCTTAGCTATGCCACTATTGTCACTAGATGTACACCGTTCAATTGCTTCTAAAAAGTCGTTAATATCCTCCGAATTTTCCTCTATTTCTTTTGATGATCCAATACGTTCTAGGTGTATTGTCCGAATGGTGTGTCTTACTGACAAATTTTCTGGATTCAACAACAGGTGAGAGCTTTTACAACTCTATTTGTCATATTTCAAATAATAATAAGCTAAAAGACAGTGATTAATGTTTCGTTGGTGAATGTTGCTAATGTACGCAAATAATCCATGTATTTGCATATTAGTATTAATTAGAGAGTTGATTACGCTCTACGCTCAAATCTCACTTGTCATTTCTAACAAGTCATTGTAATTTATCAAAATCCACACGACCGAGGAATTTTAAGGGCTTGATGCGAACACTAGGCTACAGTATACTGATTTGTTTCATATTCTAGCATATACTAATATCAAACAAAACTTAGTTAATGCAATATGACGAAAAAAATAAAATATAGTTAGGCAAAAGTCATGTGGAAAACGAAATAGTATGATAAATTTCATAATTTACGTTAAAGCTTTTTAGGGTTTTTAAACGACGATTTCAGTCACTTTCGGGAATTTGTCGCAAGAATTGGACAATATCGTATTCAATATTAAAGACTGAAGTTTTTTAATAGTTTTAACTGACTGTTAAAATAAATTACCTAGATATTTCTTAAATCGCAGTGAAAAAATTTGAAAAACACTCTCCTTATACTAAGGGGAACATGCTTGTACTATGAATCACATAATTATGAGGTTCATACCTGAGTCGACATGAAAATCCCAAAAAAATTTATATAGAATGAATGACGGACCTATAGTGTGTTAACTTAAACGAAACCTTATTCGCTGAAGAAAGCGCCAGCGTATCTTTCTTAGGAAAAAATATGTTGGCACTGGAAAGTAAAAAAGTACATTACAAAAAGTGTTTAAACATCTAGAAAAGAGACAATAAGATAGTTTGGTGTATTTTGTTACGATTAAAAGAGCACCAAAAACCATATGGAAAAGAACTGATCAAGACGAATACGATAGGTTTCTACGCGATATTATAGCCCGTTTTCAAAATATTGCCTTACTTTTTACAAGTTCTTGTAGAACACTTGTTCACAGGTTTGCTCACACGCCCGTTTAAATAAAAAATAATTTCATCGTCAAAGCAAGTAATTTTTTTTAAACGGTATGATTTATACTAATCGTGTTAGTCATCATTTTACAAAATTCTAGTCATTAGTTGTAATTAGCTTTATTTAGCTTTTGAACTGTCTTTATTGTGTAAGGGTGAAATTTATGTAGTTGTGTGATTTTGCGCACCAATAAGCGAAAAAGTTCAGTAGATGCTTAAAGCTTCTTACAGTGGCACAAGTACACTTCTCAGCACATAAACGAAAAATAAAATTCCACCATTTCAAAAATTCTTACGTGTTATTCTGACGCGTATCATACTCTTTTTAGTTTATAGCTTTTTATAAATAATTTCATCATAGTTTAATGTTTAAATTAAGTGCCTTTCTGAACATTTATGTGATTTCTTGCCAAAAAAAGTGTAACAGGCTTTCAGCGATTACACGGTGTCATATGCCTGCAAGAGTTGACTCTTTACCGCGAATGTGAAATAGAATAGCTTTCCTGGTAAAGTGAACAATTTATACCGTTTCCTTGAAGTGGCTAACTACTGTGCCCCAGTAGTGTAAAGGAAGCCCTTTACCTTATTCCTTTTCCTTCCTTTATTCTTATATTCTTACCCAGGTCAGTTCTACAACAACATGCAACGAAATTCGACGATAGAATGAACACTATCAATCTGCGGTTATCTTGATGAAACTCCGGTGATTGAAAATTATAAATGTATAGGTACTTTATAGCGTTTCATTGTGCATTATATGTATCTCGATGTATTATTTAGTAGTATGTGATGTTAAATATTCAGTTTATTTGTACGTGAGTTTATTCTAAGTATTGCAAAATATTGCGTAAGTCATCACCAGTAGGTCTATCAGTCCTGGAACTGGTTACATGTACCCATTCTGAGCTAACCTACACATTTCCTTAAAATTCTCACAGTTGACATCTTTCACCATCTGTGTTCAATTGTCTAATATAGGTTGTTACGTTTATTTTACGACTGTAAATTAAACCTACTCTTTTCTTACATTATTCATGCACGTAGATCCTGCTTCAATATTCAAACAACACCCGGTATATTACACCTTCCTACAATAAGTACGCTTCAAAATAATTTTTTATTTTAAACCTATTTACTTCTAAACAAAAAACTTTTCTTTAATCTCAATCGTCCGTACCTTCTTTGAGGTATCCGTTGACTTGATACACATTACTATAGCGCATAATTACTTCATATTATACCCAATCATAAAGACTCGTTGAAATAATGGATCGTACTTATTTGTTAAGTTTTGTTTCAAGTTTCTAATCACATTTGATAACGCGAGGATTGAAGTTCGAATTCTTGTTATTTGAAAGAATTTTTAATTTGATTCTGCAGTTCGTCCTTATATGTATTTCGACATTACTCGTCCTACTACTTCAAGAGCGATGCACGTTTTTTCGTTCATAAAAAGTGTAGATCTTGGGTGCATCGGTAAGTTCTCCTACGTTATTAATACTAGTAATACTCTCTTTGTAGCCCTTAGCTGGAGGCCAAATTGTTTTATGTAGGTTGTCACAGCGCTCAAAATCTGTCGACCATGGTGACGCTGCATCTGGACGCAAGCACCCTGACGCTTAGCTGATTCACCTCCGTGGATGTAATGGGCACACGATAGTATCTTGGCACATGGAGGTATGTTGTGATAGTCTTCCCATATATTAGGAGCATCTCTTTATTTTACTTTTGTTGTTAGTGCGCCGCTGGTGCTCCATAGTACTTTATTAAATAATTACTAGAATTTGTTCTACCGTTAATATTTTTACTTTAATACCCTGGTGTTATAAGAAAGTATAACCAGTAATTTTTTCTTTCTTTCTTTTACTAATGAATTCTACATGTTAAACAAAATGCGCACTTCGTACGTCAATTCTTAAAATTTGTTCTTTGTAATATAACTATTTATTTATTTGTTTTGTTGATTTAAACCGAATTCTTTTTTTAATAAATTTTTATTATAAATAGAAATCGATCGCGATGTATTTTTTTGTGTTGCTGGGAATCCCCCCCTGTCCGCATTGGTAGTTAGCCAGCCTGGTATCTCTAAGTTTCTTGTGTTCTGCTTTGTAATCATGATTCGTGCGGGTCCCACTTTAAGTATCCTTTCTATTTCTATCTGACCCGTACGCCTCATAACGTAGCAAGGTCTATCTCTCTATTTCCCTTCTCTGCTTCTAATATGTTCCGCACTATTTTCTCGTGCCTTAAAATGTGTCCAATCATCCTATCTCTCTTATTTTTTACCGTCTTCACATATTTCTTTCCTCCCTTACCACTTATAGAACCTTTTTGTTCAGAATTTTGCATGTGCATGATATCTTCATTATACGTCTGTAGCACCACATTTCACAGGTTTCTCACTTTTTCTTGTCCGCTTATCCTACTGTCTACATTGTTTACATACTAGTACCTTTGTTTCATATTTGTTAATTTTCATGCCGTATTTCACTGTTATACTGTTTCCAGTTTATTAAAGCTGCTTCTAACTCTTCCTTGCTAGATGCTAATACCGCTGTCATCTGCGAATCTAAGCATGTCAACCGTTTGTCCCTGCAACATAATTCTAAATGTCTTTCTGCGTTTAACAGTATTCATTGCCTCATTAGTGTATATTGAATAACCAAATAAATCAAGATGAACACAATTCTCCGAGCTTTATTAATTTACTTTTTTTACCAAGTTTCTTTGCGTACCATCTACTTTTCTTGCATAAATATATGGATCACTTAACATAACATAACACTTCTCTAACAACTAATGAAGGTAGTGTTACCCTGACCCATAAACTAAAGTTTTCAATATACTGCAAATCCTCCCTTATAAAGCGAATTTGGTCGGAGCCTTAATATTCCTTCTTAGGTTCAAATTAACACTACTTCTTACTCCCTCGCCCGTACTAAACTGACCAGTCCTGCTTCCAGATTTAATTAAATCGTTTCCGCTGCTATCACTATCCGGTGATCCCATGGTTTCAAATAACCTTACCTGTTCTATCATTAGCTCGCTGGGTTTCTTAATGTTGTCGTCCACAATTGGGCTGCTGTAATGCTGAGCTTCCCGGTTTAGAACATCTTCAGTATTTGATTCCGCTGTATTGCAATCTTGAAAATATTTTACCATTTGGTCAATATGACGCTTCTAAACCAGGTCCCATTGCATAACCTACACCAACACACAAAATCGCCTACCATCTACTCAATCGTGGCTTTTGCACAAGTTTTTTTGCTGGGATTCCTAAAAATCCTACAGTACAATATCTCCCCTATTCTAAATGTTGTATCTTAGATTCCTTTATGAACAATCCCCAGTTTATGTTTTTCTACTTGCCGTAACAGCTATAATCTTTTTCTTAATGTTCTTGCAGATGTGGCCCAATAGAAATGCGGTTTGTATTTTTATAACTGAACAAAAATATTCAATAATATTTCAACACTCACATTTTTATTGACGTCATCCTTCACATTTCTTAGCAGACTGTTATAAAGTTTTTTACTATGTCTTCGGCTAGTCCATTACTAGGTGGATGGCGTACAGAAAAAGTCAAAATCTGTATGTCGTTTTTGAATAAAAACTGAGTAAACTTTGCTGAAACATATGAACTATCATTGTTTGTAACTATCGGTTTTATTAATTCTCTAAACTTCTGTATTGCGTATTTAGATTCCACAACCTTACTCATTATATAAGTTTCGGGCCATTTTAAATAGGAGTCAACTTTAATTAACACAGTTTCCCCAGTTTTACCCCGGAAGTCAGCATGCACCTCGTGCGTTAACTTACTCGTACGAACCCGCGGACTAGTAGTGCTAGACGGATCCGGCATCCGCTTTACATGGATTATGCATTTCATAACTAACTGCTGAATGTCATTAAGTATCGACCACCATGCATACCGTGCTACCATTTTTATTTTCGCGATACTCCCATGGTTAGCATGCAATTCTGACAAAATGTAGCACCTTAATTTCATTGGAACGACCACCTGGTAGCGCCACATTACTACGTCCTGATCTAAAGCCAATTTGTCCCTCCTTATATGAAAAGGTTTTAATGGTTCATCCTCAGTTTTATTATCCATCCCGTACCTTACTAGATTATAAACTTTTCGCAATATAATGTCTTTACGCGTTTCCAACCTTAACGTTTGTACATCAATAACATTTAAATTTACTATAAAGTTTAAATAATCAAAATCTATCATTTCGTTGATCTAAATTTCAACAGGTAATCTTGTCAACCATCTGCCCATAACTTCTTTGAATTCTTTATGCATCTGTATTTGAAACTGCAGTCAAAATTACTTAAAAACAATGACCACCTGTGTATTTGACCAGCTACCATTTGTGGCAACCTTTTATATTCCCCAAATAGCGGTATCAACGATTTATGATCGGAAATGATTTCGAAATGTCGACCTGGCAAAAATTCTGCAAAGGAAGAGGAATTGTAGTGCTAACGATACCCCTCTCGTACATCGTATCGACTTCAACCGGTGGATATGGCTTTTAGTCATCCTTAAAATCAGCATGATACAGTAAATGTCGTATTTATCTAAGAAGACATCTTCAAGAATATCACAACGTTTGAAGTGGCTGTAATATTTCAAAATGCATATGGCTGCGTAGTCACACCAGTCAAAGCTATTAAAGGTTTTCAGAATACATTCATATTTCCATACAAACCTAAAAATTTTACCGAGAGAGATTTTGCTCTAGCTGAATCATCCATACAAGAAAAATATGTACTAAAAAAATGAAATCAAGAGAAGGAGGCAACTGAACCAGATATGGAGATGAATAATACGGAAGATAAGAGAATTAAGTAGGACTTATCGTTTGTTGACAGAAATCCACCACCGGGTTGTTCAAAAGAGGATTCAGTTGGCAATAAAGGATCCAACCATAAGAATAACAGCAACGGCACTAAAGAATATTGGCATCAACACCAATGAAGTCAATTCTAGAAGAAAAACAGCTGAAAAACGAAGATCAAATGAGAAATAAAGTTGGAAAAGTAACTTAACAAAAAATAGTTACAAAAGGGTCAGACCCTATATAAGCCAGTCCTACTCGTCGAATAGTACCAAAAAGAAATTGTGTTAGAACACAGATCACAGAAGATATGTCAAGTGAAGATAAGGATGACCGTAATAGTGACGTTAATGAAAATATATGACCAATTTGTGGCGAATTTGGTAAGAACAGAGAACTGTGTATCCTATGCAGCTTTCGCCGCCTTTGGGCCCACAAAGACTGTACCAGTTTTGAGGAAACAACCTACATTTGTGACGTTTGCAATTAATTATCTTTAGGGCTGTGGATAAATATGGTCACACGCAGTATTCAGAAAAGTGTTCTAATTTTTTTTATTCTGTTTGAAAATGTTTAGCGAATAAAATTTGAAGCAGTCAAATTTGAGTTTTATTTACGTTAATATTATGAAAATTTGAGATTACATAACAATATAAAAAAATGCTTAAACGGCCGACAATACCCCATTTCCCCAACTTAGCAGAAGACACTTCACGGAATCTGTAAGAAATACTATATAATACTCTTCCTTAACTGGCAACTTCCCGATCATCATATAGAAAAGACTTTGAATAACCATACACTGGAATCAGATAACAAATGTAGGTAAGCAAATTAATAACAGGATCTGCAAGCTACAAAAATTTCAAAATCCGTGTTACAGAAATTAGGTGGAAATTTTATAATCAAAATCATGGCGAAAGCTGTCCAAGGGCGTTCTGAATCATTATGAGTGTTTTACTGATGACGATGCTTCATCTTTACAGGAGAAGCAAAATACTATTACAAGGCAAACAAGACTAAATAATAATACATCATGCAAAGCGTTAGGAGTTATTACTTAAAAAGATTATCTGAAGTGTATTATATTAGCTCAATGCGATTTTATAAAAATTTATAAATAATATACATTAATTAGGAAAATACAGAGACAATGCGAGGCATACAAAAAGTTCAAGAAGAGCTCGTATTACGCAAAACACTTTTGAGTTAGTTTTAGTCATTCAACTTTTTACCTAAGGGCTTTAATCAATCTTATGACGCTTTCCTTCCTACATACAAAACGTGAGCTGCAATATGAGAACATTGCCGTAAAGATACCCTCAAGTAAGTTTTCTAAATCCTGCTTGACAAAATGAAATTGGTCTTTAAGCGTGCGTGTGTAAAAGAGAGCTGAAAACTGTAGATTGAGAAGGAAAGATGCAGTATACTAGAAGACCCATCTACCAAAATAGGCTCTAATCAAAAGATGATAATAATGTGATAATAATACGCCCCTTTTGTTCCAAATACTGTTATATAGCTTTACAAGTATTTACCGAAGCAATTGTTTCCTTCTAAAATATTCATTTGGGGTTATAAAATTTTTGAATAAAAATAATCCATGCGTTAAAATATTTTAATGAGGTTGCTTTGAAATAAAGTTTGGGGCAATTAGTAAACAAAAATATTAATTACAAGTTGACAACTCATATAAGAAAGATGTTCGTAAATAGCTTACAGCTTATTATACTTTTTAACTGCTCTACTTTTCAACCTACTGCTACATTATAACTGTTAATTGTAAAATTTTAATAGTTACATAAACATGTTTTTAAGGGTAAAATAATCGTTAAACAAATTAAATTTTGATTTACCCTGAAGGGGCGGGTACCCCGTGACAATATAAGGGTGCTGGAGTGGGTGCCTATAAATAAATGAAAAACAAAATAACGAAATACAAAAATAATAAATAACATGATTTAAATACAAAACTTCTACGTTACATTAACATTTACCTTAAAAGGGTTTTCCAATTTTGTCAGAACCGAAAAGCACCAAACCGTCTACTGCAGCAATTCTTAGATATTATGTATTTCTATACGGAAGACGGTTTTTCGGCATAAAACTCCCTTGCTATGGTTCCTAATTTTGATCATAATTAAATAAATTTCTCAAAATAAAATGTTCCTTCCAAGTAATATTCCGTCTCTGGGTTAGCTGAATATCCTTTGCAGCTAGCTGACTTTATCTATTTTCTAAATGAATTCAAATAAAGATCAACCTAAACTTAAACTCTGTTGACAGAAATAATTTCAATAGAAGTTACAAAAAAGCAATTTCTTAACATCTAATCTATCCAGGTATTGCCAAAATAAATCGTAAAGAAAAACATTAAATCTGAGGCATCAACAAAACTATTCGCCACTCCAAATTTTTCTTACTTTCATATTTAATTACTAGACATTCATAAATCCCAACTTTGAAGATGTGGTTTATAATAAACAAGAAAACAGTTAGATCTCAACTTTTTCTGTATCCTTTCATTGTCGATTTTAAAATTACTAAGTTTTATATTTTTCTAACTTAAATTTCACTAATAAACCTGGCATTTCAAATAACTTCAACTCTTCTATCTCTAATTAGTCCAACCCAATAATTATTTTAACGTTTAATTTAATTCCTTATTACATAACTAATAAGTACGAGGGCTATTTTTTTTCAAGGTCCGATCGGTCGCAAAATAAAAACCACAGTACAAATCAAAAATTATTTATTTGTAACAAGTACTTACATAATTACTCTATTTTTCTACATAGTCGCCACTCAGATTTAGACATTTGTCGTAGTGTTGTAGAACGTAGCCGCCTGTGTTCAGCCATGTTTGTACGCTGGCTTGCAGCTCAATGTCTGTGCCAAAATGTTGTCCTCCTAACCAGCGTTTCATGTGAGTAAACAGGTGAAAAACAGATGGAGCCAAGTCCGGGCTGTATGGTGGATGACCAAACACTTCCCATTGAAAAGACTGTAGGAGTGTCTTTGTTGAAGCTGCAGTGTGCGGCCGAGCATTGTCGTGGAGAAGGACAATGCCTGATGACAACATTCCTCGCCGCTTATTCTGAATTGCCCTTAGTAGACGTTGAAGAGTCACGCTGTATGAGGTTGCTGTAATGGTTGTCGAATTGCCACATCCACTCGCTGAACGAGATCATTGGTTGACACTGACTTCCTTCCCTGACCGCCTGCATCATGAACATCTCGATCGCCGCCTATTCCCGTTGGTAATTTAGAGCTTTGTACTATCAACATCACTTCCGAACGTACATTATTTCAACGTCCAAGTCCTTCGTTCTATTTGCGCGTATTTCTACATGTTGATGCTGATAATTGCCTATTCACGATAAATTCATTATTTAATCTCATTTGGATGTCTAATTCTGTCATTATTTTGCTCACTGTATATATTTAGTCCAGGGATTTGTTTATCATTTCACAACCTTGCTATTGATTTATGAAAATAAAACGCAGAAGTACATGTTATCATATGATTTACTTATATTTACATTTGTGCTTTCTTTGACTGAAACAACATAAAGTGAGTACATTGTATCTGTAACCTAATATGCGTGAATTCCCCTATGCCAGTGTCTGGAGTGTTACATTGTATTTAAATAAATATGTGGTTTTCTTGTGTATTTGCAACTATGTCTATTAAAAGCTATGCCATATTATATGGAATTTATTATACTAACATTTCTAAAGCTCATATTTGGGACGCATATTAATGAGTTTACTATTATTTCATAAGCTTACTGAAAAAGTGGCATGATTTTACTGCCAACGTTTACAGTTATATTTTGTTTACATTTTGTTGGTTTAAAATAATTTACAATCCTGAGTTGAGTTCCAATATGTATCTAACACAAATACAACGATTATATTTGTGGTTAAGTTTATGATTTAAATAAAAATACTGATTCTACAGCAATGTCTTGTTTTTGAACCCTATTATACATGTCATTAAATATAAATTATGTTTCCTTGTCCAATATTTAAATTTAAAGATCACTTCAAAATAAAATGACTGGTTAACATAATTCTGCTGCATAACCTTAATAGTGGGTAAAATTCGCATGCAAATTCAGAACTTACAATTATTAAACCAGCTTCTTCGATATACTTTTCAGAATGAAGTCCGTGACTATCACCAAAATAAACTGCAATTCCTCGATAGGAATCAGGAAAAACATAAAGGTAGGGAGAGGAATAAGGAAGAAGCTTTCCTCTGCCCAATTGGCCACTTTAACGTACTGATATGTATTGCTTTATTATTGGCAAAGGTAGCTCATCCCCATACGTTAAACAGTTAATTCTCACTGACTGCGATGCTCAAACGGTCGCTGATAACCAATCGTACAATTCCACACATAAAGTCATGTTACTATTCAGAAAAATGATATTATGAAACTACATATAAAAACTAAATACTAAAAAGGATTTGATTCGCGTCAAAATGACTCGTAACGCGATTACAGCAGTTTTTCCAGTAACCTAGAGAATCCAAAGTTCTAAAGGAACACAACGTTGAAACTGTGGATACCAAAATTGAATTAGTGACCTTTTTATAAGAAGAACGTAAATTGGAAACTATTGAAAAATTTTTAACGGAATTTTATTAAAAAATATTTCTTAGTAACAAAGTTACAACAAAATTAATTTTTAAAGTTATAATATTTGAGTGTAGTATTTTAACATTGTAAACAAAACTTAGTATAAAGGCAACGTATATTGTATTAAAACTTTACTTAATGCAGAACATGTACTGTCTTTAATGATGTTGACCATAGTGTACATGACGCTCAAGAACGAGTCATAGAGCTTTAGCCGATTCCTTGGATATGATTTTCTCAATCAACTGAACCTCTTATCTCCAGAAAATGTATATAATATGTCTGAAGGTATTTAAAATAAGTTTGAATATCAATATAACATATGAACAAACTTTTGAATTACTTGACTTGTAATTTAAAAAGCACCCGTAATTTACATCCGAAGGGATCTGAAGGCGTATTTAGATCGTTACAACAACCACCGCCTATAGGTGAAATTTTTCCGTCATACAAATACCAGCAAATAACTTCTATCGAAATAGTTCATCATCCTCTTACTCCTCACAGACCAGAAACGACCATTTAGAACTCCGAAAAGAAGTTAGTAGGTGAAGTTCTCAAGGATTTCAATTGATTGTCCGTATTAGGATGACCCTAGTGAACATTTGTGTGGTGACGTTTTTAGCTTTTTCTCAGGCTGCCGGGTAGCAAGCAAGGTCACGCAATCCAAATAAACCCAATTATTGCAGAAATATATGAATAAGAAATTTTGTCATAATTTGGTAATCAACAACCTTAGAAGATATCCACATCATCAGCGTAAAACCGACAGTGTTGAACAATACGAAATTAAAACACAAATTTTATTGGAAAAGGTGCTTTAGCTACAATTTATATACCGTAGATTAGTAGTGGGGTAAGGCCGGTCCTAATTCAAAACGTGTCCACACGTATTTTCCATATGTAAAATACACGTGCACCGTTTTGAATTAGGACCGGCCTTATATACTTTTAATGTAAAATAGTTGTGAAAACATTTCAATGTAAAATAGTTGTGAAAACATGAATTCTTATATACTTTCAAATGTAAAAAATACTTGTGGGCACGTTTTGAATTAGGATCGGCTTTATATTACTTTCAATGAAACATACTTCATAACACACGTATGTTGAAAAATGTAAGTGCAAAGAAAAATGTGTGTAGCTGTTTTGAATTCGGTTTTCTAGCGAGAAGTTACACGTGCACCGTTTTGAATTAGGATCGGCCTTATATACTTTTAATGTAAAATGCTTGTGAGCATGTTTTGAAGTCAGTTGTGATAGGTTGAAAAGTGGGTTGACAATGTACGCAGATGGTGGTAATCTGCTATATAAGGAGATTGCTCTTAATATTAATTTAATTAGTCGAAGTTTACTGCATATATTTACATACCTACATATACAAACATGTATATAATTGATATTCAGGGATTTCAATACAAGAAAAACAAGTTTGTGTGCAAAGAAATTGCGGTTTTGGACTTATTGGAAGGTGTTGTTTGGCATCAAATTTTTAAACTGCCAATGCAGTCTAGTTGTTTGAGTCAAGATCATATAAAACATAACGAATCGGTGACAAGGAATATTCATGGTCTTTCTTGGGATGAATCTTCAACGGCTGGAATGGTGTCATCATATATAGCGCTTTATTTGAAGCAAATTATCCGACCCGGTGAAGAAGTATGTGTGAAGGGTCTAGAAAAGAAGAAATTGATTGAAACCTATCTAATGCAAAATGTTGTAACTGATATGCTTGCACTAGGTTGTCCTAAGCTATCGGAGTTAAAAATCAACAATCGTTTAATATATAACATCCATTGTTGTAGACACTGCAATAATAATCTGCAATGTGCAAAACAAAATATCTTGTTATGAAAAGAATGGTTTGATAATAATAAAAAACAATAGAAAGATTGTGTCTGTATTATTTATTTTAATATAATTTTACAATGTTAGCCGAAGCAAATTATCCGACCCGGTGAAGAAGTATGAAGGGTCTAGAAAAGAATAAATGGATGGAAACCTATCTAATGCAAAACGTTGTAATTGATATGCTTGCACTAGGTTGTCCTAAGCTGTTGGAGTTAAAAATCAACAATCGTTTACTATGTAACATTCATTGTTATAGGCACAGCAATAAAAGTCTGCAATGTGCAAAGCAAAATACTTTGTTATTAAAAGAATGGTTTGATAATAATAATAAAAAAACAATAGAAAAGACCACCCTAAAAGCAATTATAATTGATCAACGCAATAGCTCTTTACTGGTTTTACAACATTTAACAAATTGTACAGATATCTCGAAAAAATTTGCCAAAGACAGACAGACAGACTGACTGCACCAATTTTCTCATTCTCGCTTTTAAAGAATAACAAGTCGTAGTTATTAAATCGCGAATTCAGTTATCTGCAAGAAATATATAAACAAGAAAATTTATGAAATGCTCCAACTTCAAAAAACTAGAAATAAATCTATTGAAATATACGCTAACGTTGCAATTGGTGGATCTGCTCACGGAGTCAACAATTTTTTCCAGGAATTCATTTGAATTGACTATAAACTACTCAATAATTTTAACCTAACCACTATCATTATTCTTTCCTGACAAGGGCAATTTTAAAAAAAAATGGTTTTATAATAATAAAAAACAATAGAAAGATTGTGTCTGTATTATTTATTTTAATATAATTTTACAATGTTAGCCGAAGCAAATTATCCGACCCGGTGAAGAAGTATGTATGAAGGGTCTAGAAAAGAATAAATGGATGGAAACCTATCTAATGCAAAACGTTGTAATTGATATGCTTGCACTCGTTTTTCTTGTATTTAAATCCCTGAATATCAATTATATACATGTTTGTATATGTAGGTATGTAAATATATGCAGTAAACTTTGACTAATTAAATTAATATTAAGAGCAATCTCCTTATATAGCAGATTACCATCATCTGCGTACTTTGTCAACCCACTTTTCAACCTATCACAAGAGTGAACACATTTTGAATTGAAACCGGCCCATGTGTATTTGCAGCCTCTAAACATAAATAAAAAACATAAATCAGAATCCACTTTAATTAAACACAATTGACTTGAATGCGATATTTTGCATCTGGCATACTTTATAACTTCTCGCTAGAAAACCAAATTCAAAACATCTACACACATTTTCTCTACACTTACATTTTTCAACATACGTATGTTCTGAAGTACGTATGTTCCATTGAAAGTAATATAAAGCCGGTCTGACTTCAAAACATGCTCACAAGTATTTTAAAAGTATATAAGGCCGATCCTAATTCAAAACGGTGCACGTGTAACTTCTCGCTAGAAAACCGAATTCAAAACAGCTACACACATTTTTCTCTGCACTTACATTTTTCAACATACGTGTGTTTTGAAGTATGTTCCATTGAAAGTAATATAAAGCCGGTCCTAATTCAAAACGTGCCCACAAGTATTTTTTACATTTGAAAGTTTACAAGAATTCATGTTTTCACAACTATTTTACATTGAAATGTTTTCACAACTATTTGACATTGAAAGTATATAAGGCCGGTCCTAATTCAAAACGGTGCACGTGTATTTTACATATGGAAAATACGTGTGGACACGTTTTGAATTAGAACCGGCCTTACACCACTACTTAGATTATAGAATAATAATGTTTCGTTTAAGTAATTTCTTTAAAAAATACGAATCTTTTGTCATTTTTACTTTAAAAAATTTAACAAAACCATAGTTAAGCAGATTAAGGTTCAAATGTGCGATGTTAAAATTCATATACATGGAACGTGCATGCACAATCTGAAGTAGAACGTTTTATACTAAAACAAAAAGATTTAATTTAGCTTTTGTGACTAAGTACCAAAGGACGCTCAAGAAAGGTTTTACTACCAACCCGCTATACGAAACCTTTAGAATAGGTAGGCTATGTCTGTACGGTTTTCTTATGGGATTTAACATGGGAAAATCTAAGATCGATTCTGGTACCATTTAAGATCATTCATTTTAGGTTCACGTGACGTGATCATAAGTAGCTTTTTAGTTTCACTTTTTCGTGGACAAAGTCCAGACCTATACCACTTCTAGCCTATTCTCATCTCGACCAATGGAAGAGTGTAATAAGCATTCAATAGAATAAGGTTACACCTACAAGAATACACCACAAGTATGAAAATTAAACTAAAAAATTCTTTTTAAATTTTGTTACAAATATACAAATATTTACATTTACCATCGTACATAAATATACAACTTATATGCTAACATTATTATATCTCTAGTAGCATTAAGAAGCCATGGTCGATTAGGTAGATGTGGTATGTACAATATACTCGTTCTCACATCTGCTGTCCGCACATCTATTCATTTTAACTAAGGTACGGTAATACTTCTTCTGTGTCACTTTTCAGTCGCCATAATTCTATAAATACTTCATACCACATCTACCTAATCAACTTTGTCTCCACAATGTTTCTGGAGATATAAAAATGGTAGGATATTATATTTATATATATATATATATATACATACATACTCACATACATACATACATATATAGATACATACACACATATATACATACATACATCATACATGCATACATGCATACATACATACATACATACATACATACATACATACATACATACGCGCGAAGTTTGAATACATACATGTATGTATGTTTGTGCTTATAAAAACCTAATTTTAACTGAAAAGAAAATATTATTAGTGCAAAATAAGAGGTTATCATAAGAGAATAACACCCAGAGAATTCAGGAAACTACTCGAGAGAGTAAAAGGAAATTATAAAAAAGAAATTAAAATTGAACTGTATATTATGGATGACATTTTGATTGACAATTCATTTGACAGCACTTCAAAATCAAAATTAAGGAATAATTTAAAACCAGAACCTTCAACTTTTGACTCTAATAAGAAAAACTCTCGAAAAGGAGGAACTAAACGCTCATCTCTACATAACGAGGAAAATGCTACTTCTACTATCACGAAGACTGATGTATGTGAACAACTTCGGAATAAGATCTTAGAACTACATACTTTCATTAAAGGGAGAACTAATATCCATAATGAGATTAGAAAACTTGTGAGTGAAATACGTTCATTACACGATCGTACTTACATGAATATAGGTGTAAATGTCTTACATAATGTAAGTACTTGTATGACCCCAATAAAATTCGAATTTAAAAGCACGAGCATACCAATATTAATTGTAGTACAACCTGACGTTGGTATTCAGTTTACATCAGCGACAAACATAGTAAAAGATACGCTAGTTAGTAATGTAAGTCATCACAATGTAGCTGGACAAGATCTTAATACTACAATACTTCCGGATATATCTACCCTAGATAAGAAAATATCGATAAACAGATTGTAAACAAATCCATGCCCGTTAGAAATAAGATGCTTAGATTTGATGCTTTGATAATAGTCAGGAGAAATGCCTTATGATGATATCTTGCAAATAGTTAAAGCCGACCCACATCTAAAAGAACTTGGATCAAATATTACCCGAATAAGAAAAACATAAAGCGGCGAACTTTTACTAGAACTTAATAAACCAAATAATTCAAAAACTAAAGAATTTCAAAGTAGTCTATTGGACGTATTAGATTCACAGGCTGAAGTTAAAACACGAATTAATCAAGTATTGGTAGAAATAAAAGATTTGGATGAGGTAACAACAACCCAAGAAGTACATTATGCTTTAGAATCAACACTTGAAGATATCTCTGATATATCGATTAAATCAATAAGGAAAACCTATGGCGGAACACAGACCGCTGTTATTAGTGTATCCGCTAAAATTGCGGAAAAATTACTAGAACTTAGAAAGATACGGGTAGGATGGGTGTTTTGTAGAATAAGACAAAAACTAAATCGATTAAGGTGTTATCGATGTTTAAATTATAATCATTTAGCAAAAACATGCAAAAGTCCAATCGACCGATCAAATTTATGTATAAAGTGCGGTGAACCAGGTCATATTATTAAAACGTGTCCAAATCCCGCAAAATGTTTTCTGTGCAGTGAAAATAATAACTGGTCCACTAACCATATTGTAGGCACAAGCAAGTGTACAGCACATCGGAGGGCTATAACAACTACTAGTTATGAATCATGAAAATACTACAACTAAATTTAAATCATTGTAAAATTGCGCAAAAACTATTGTTACAATCAGTCAATGAGTTAAAGATAGATGTAGCCATCCTTTGCGAACAATACAAAAACTTTAAGGGTGCTCAGTGGGCATCAAATAATAATAATACAGCTGCTATTTGGGCCTGTGGAAAAACCGCTTTCCAAGAAATTATGGACAGTAAAGAAGACGGTTTCATACGTGTCAAAATAGACAATACTTACATTTATAGCTGTTATGCTGATCCAAATGCGTCTTTTAACGATTTTACAGATTTACTTCAAAGAATAGTTCGTGATGTGAAAGATCGAAAACAAGTAATCATTGCAGGAGATTTTAAAGCCTGGGCCACCGAATGGGGTAGTCAAATAACAAACAAAAGAGGCCGAGCAATTTTAGAAACATTTTCAGTTTTAGATATAGTGTTATTAAATGAAGGGAACTCTTATACCTTTAGCAGAGGTAACAAAGGTTCAAC